>OY757013.1:37850849-38120849 GCA_963580285.1 Lucinisca nassula
ATGTTTGCGTGATGGTTTGTTTCTGCCTATCAAGCATCAAGTGAACATGTCCGTGAGTTAAAGACCCCCTATACCCCACTTTATATAGAGAAAACTGGGGTTTACGGGGTAAACATTATTTTCATTATTTCTGCTCCAAGACATAGGTTGTGGGTACTCGTTAGAACCGCCTCAATGCGGCGGTTCTAACGAGCACTCAAAACCTATGTTTGCAGTAAAAATAAGAAAATATCATGGATTTTCATCAGAAAAGTAGCCATTTCGGAGATGCGAAAAATGCACTATGCTGCACGGGTGTGTTATCGTAATGTTCTGTATGTTTACACTAATACATGTGCAGAAAGGACAAACAACATGATAGCCCATCACGTGAACATGTCCGTGAAATGAAGACCCCACTAAACCCCATTTTATATAGAGAAAACTGGGGTTTACGGAGGTATTCGTTATTTTTCTTATTTCTGCTCCAAGACATAGGTTGTGGGTACTCGTTAGAACCGCCTCAATCAGGCGGTTCTAACGAGCACACACATCCTATGTTTAGATCATTTATAAGAAAAATATGAAGGATTTGCATCAGAAAAGTAGCCATTTTGGAGATATATATAAAACACGATGTCGCACGGGTGAGTTATCATAATGCTTTGGTCTCGTTTCAATTTGGAGCGAAAACAAGAAAAATCGTATACAAAGTTTCCAACTAAAAATGTATATATATAGTGCACATTTGCCCCTAAAGATCAATGCCGAGGCCTAGGTAAATAGGGGTCGTTGGGTGAAGCGAAGGTGTCGGGTATCTTGCATCACTAGAGCATCCAACAGTTGAGCAAAGCCTGTTGTTCTTGCAACAAGTACAGTGTGTGTGTGTGTGTGAATTCGGGTTTAACGTCGCTTTCAACAATTTTTCAGTCATATCACGACGGTACAACAAATACAGGTAGAGGGGAAATATTATTATATCTTCTGTGTCTACATTGCCATTTATTTTACTCTTTCTCCTCTGTGGCTTTTTTTCATCTCTACTATATCTTCTATCGCCTTTCTCTCTTTCTCTTGGAGACGACTCAAAATGATCCACATGGGTTGACGTGGCGTTAAACCCCAACCAGTCAATCAATTCAAAGGTCCAATGCAAAGAGTTTATTCCAAATGTGACGGCTAATAATGGACTATCTCCAGAATTGCTTATAATGAGCCATCGCTGCTCATGATAACTGACTTAACTAAATATAACAATAGCATACGGAATCAGATAAGAGAAAGTCGGGTTAGCAGCATTTTTTTAAGGTCTTAAAACTAAGTTAAGTGCGTGTTACATTTTGTCAGATTGAGGCGTTTCCCTACGAAAACACGCCTGTATAATTTTGACCCTCTTGAACCCCACTTTTATATAGTAAAACTGGGGTTTGCAGGGGTAAACCTTATTTTTCTTCCTATCTCTGCTCTAAAATATAGATTCCATCACGAAAACACGCCTATATAATATTGACCTCATTGAACCCCACTTTTATGTAGTAAAACTGGGGTTTACAGGGGTTAACCGTATTTGTCTTATATCTGCTTTAAAAAAAAGATTGTGGGTATTCGTAAGAACCGCCTTTAACAAGTACCCAAAATCTATATTTTAGCTCAATGAGGCGGTTCTAACGAGTACCCACAATCTATATTTTAGGCAGAAATAAGACAAAATATCAAAATTATTCATCTTAAAATTTTCATTTTTTTTCGGCGATAAAGGTTACAATGCATTTGTATAGGCGTGTTTTCGTAATGCGAGGCGGCTCTAACGAGTACCAACAATCTATATTTTGAGCAGAAATAAGAAAAATATGACAATTTTTCGTCTTAAAATTTTCATTTTTTTCAGCGATTACAGTTACAATGTATTACAATGTTTTTGTACAGGCGTGTTTTCGTAATGTAACAAGAAAAAATATTACGAGCTTTATCTGAAAAAAAAAATCTCTTCATATATATATAATTATTTCCTTTTTATCATGCTACATGTTGAATCATAACCAATGAATGTTTAGACAGGGAATATAAGGGCTGGTCCCGTAGGATGAAGAAACGTTGTACCCTAATCCGCCTGTAAAAATGCATTGTAAACTTTACCGTCGAAAACAAAACCCGAAAATTTTAACATGAAAAATTGTGATGTGTTTCTATTTCTGCTCCAAAATATAGATTGTGGGTACTCGTTAGAACCGCCTCACTGATATTTTTCTTATTTCGGCGTGGCGGTTCTAACGAGTACCCACAATCTATATTTGGGAGCGGAAATAAGAAAAATTAGATTTACCCCTGTAAACCCCAGTTTTACTGTCAATGGGGGTCAAAATTATATCAGAAGCCATCTGATCTGGATCTTCACTATCCAGGAAACGATATCAGGATTCGATATAATTACCCCACAGCTCCCATTATGTTTTAAGTCAAGTTAATTTTGCAAAGACTAATAGTTTTGTAATCTGTGACCTGACATGACGTCGTCCTGATCTGGGCCGGCGCTGTACGTCACTGTGTCGTTCGGGTTTTCCAGTACAAAATGGTTCAACTGTCACTAGCTGATTCAATTCACTGATTTTCAATTAAACTCTCTCACATAGCATGTTTTCTTATACGTTTCTTGGAGGCTTTCCGGCAATGTCAGAATCACAAACGTTTACTGTTGACATTCTAAGAGACATTCATTCGCCAGCTTGTAAATGAGATAATCAGAATCAAAGCAGATGATAAAAAAGGTGTGGGGAGTGCATTGTACGGCTCCACTCATAACAAGAGCGAAAACCGACATAGTCGGAGGAAAAACATGTCAGCTTCCGTCGCAGTACTCAGCGTCCCACATTTGACCCGAGCGAGAATCGCAGAAATAGGCAGAAATAAAAATAGGCAGAAAAAAAAATATCACAATTTTTCATCTTAAAATTTTCCTTTTTTCGCCGATAAAGGTTACAATGTATTTGTATATGCGCGTTTTCGTGATGTAAGATTTAGACCAGCCCTATCACTTACCACCACGTTAACGAGTTCGTGTGATGTTCACCCCTGTAAACCAGCGTAAAAGCTTTCTGAGAATTAGAGACTTTAATTTTATGTAATGCTGGTTGGTGTCTGAGGCTCTGTCTTTTGTTGGGCCTAACCGAGTCTACATATAACTGTTGTCTTTCTTTTGCTCTTTTGTGTTCTCGGGGATGTTGCGCTGGTGGGTTAAGAGGCCTCCATACGGACTGAACAAATTATTTATCTAAATCGCGACGGAAGTAAGGGCGAGAGGATTGCGGCCGCGTAAAATCGATTGAATTCGTTTTCTGACCATTCAAAGGCAGTTCTTCTGTCGCGTTTTTTTTTTTTTTTTTTTTTTGTTATTGTTTGTCTTTGTGTGTGTGTGTGTCGCTTGTAATTTTTATCCCCCGACCGAATAGGTTCGGGGGATATAGCGATCAGCCTGGCGTCCGTCCGTTCGTCCGTCCGTCCGTAGACGCAACCTTGTGATGGCCATAACTCCTATACCCTTTGAGATTCATTTATGGTTCTTGGCACAATTGTTCACAAGGCCGAGACGGCGTGTCATGCGCAAGAACCAGAACTCTGGATGCCATACTTTTTTAGTTATCTCCCCTTTTAATAAAATAGAATGACTGCTTTGTGATGGCCATAACCCCAATACCCTTTGAGATATATTGATGGTACCTGGCACAGTTGTTCACAAGGCTGAAACGGCGTGTCATGCACAAGAACCACAACTCTGGTTGCCACGGTTTTGGAGTTATCTCCCCTTCCAATAAAATAGAGTGACAACCTTGTGATGGCCATAACTCCTATACCCTTTGAGATTCATTGATGGTTCTTGGCACAATTGTTCACAAGGCTGAGGCGGCGTGTCATGCGCAAGAACCAGAACTCTGGATGCCATACTTTTTTAGTTATCTCCCCTTTTAATAAAATAGAATGACTACTTTGTGATGGCCATAACTCCAATACCCTTTGAGATATATTGATGGTACCTGGCACAGTTGTTCACAAGGCTGAGACGGTGTGTCATGCACAAGAACCACAACTCTGGTTGCCATGGTTTTGGAGTTATCTCCCCTTCCAATAAAATAGAGTGACAACCTTGTGATGGCCATAATTCCAACAGACTTTAAGATATATTGATGATACCTGGCACAGTTGTTCACAAGGCCGAGACAGTGTGTCATGCACAATAACCACAACTCTCGGTGCCGTGTTTTTTTAGTTATCTCCCCTTCCAATAATATAGAATCACTACCTTGTGATGGCCACATCTTCAACACTCTTTGAGATATATTGATGATACTTGGTACAGTTGTACATGAAGTTAAGCAGGTGTGTCACGTGCAAGAACCACAACTCTGGGTGCCCTGGTTTTTTAATTATCTCCCCTGACAATATAACCTTGTGATGGCCATAACTCCAATACCCTTTGAGATATATTGATGGTACTTGGCACAATTGTATACAACGTTGAAACGGCGCTTCATGCCTAAGAACCACAACTCTGGGTGCTATGATATTTGAGTTATCTCCCCTTCCAATATAACAGTATGACAACCTTGTGACCACCGTACCTCCAATACCCTTTGAGACATATTGATGGTACTTGATGCAGATGTACATGAGGTTAAGCAGGTGTGTCACACTCAAGAATTACAACTCTGGGTGCTCTGGTTTTTTAGTTATCTCCCCTGGCAATATAACCTTGTGATGGCCATAACTCCAACTCCCTTTGAGATATATTGAAGGAACTTGGCACAATTGTATACAAGGTACAGAAGGGATGTCATGTGCAAGAACCACAACTGTTGTTGCTGTGGTATTTGAGTTATCTACCCTTCCAATATAACAGTATGACCAGCTTGTGATCACCATATCTCCAATACCTTTTGAGACATATTGATGGTACTTTGTGCAGAAATACATGAGCTTAAGCAGGCATGTCATGCGCAAGAACCACATTTCTGAGTGCCCTGGTTTTTTAGTTATCTCCCCTGACAGTATAATCTTGCGATGGCCATGACTGCAATACTTTTTATCCCCCGACCGAATAGGTTCGGGGGATATAGCGATCAGCCTGGCGTCCGTCCGTCCGTCCGTCTGTCCGTCCGTCCGTCCGTCCGTAGACGCAACCTTGTGATGGCCATAACTCCTATACCCTTTGAGATTCATTGATGGTTCTTGGCACAATTGTTCACAAGGCCGAGACGGCGTGTCATGCGCAAGAACCAGAACTCTGGATGCCATACTTTTTTAGTTATCTCCCCTTTTAATAAAATAGAGTGATTACTTTGTGATGGCCATAACTCCAATACCCTTTGAGATATAGTGATGGTACCTGGCACAGTTGTTCACAAGGCTGAGACGGAGTGTCATGCACAAGAACCACAACTCTGGTTGCCATGTTTTTGGAGTTATCTCCCCTTCCAATGAAATAGAGTGACAACCTTGTGATGGCCATAACTCTTATACCCTTTGAGTTTCATTGATGGTTCTTGGCACAATTGTTCACAAGGCTGAGACGGCGTGTCATGCGCAAGAACCAGAACTCTGGATGCCATACTTTTTAGTTATCTCCCCTTTTAATAAAATAGAATGACTACTTTGTGATGGCCATAACTCCAATACCCTTTGAGATATATTGATGGTACCTGGCACAGTTGTTCACAAGGCTGAGACGGAGTGTCATGCACAAGAACCACAACTCTGGTTGCCATGGTTTTGAAGTTATCTCCCCTTCCAATAAAATAGAGTGACAACCTTGTGATGGCCATAATTCTAATACCCTTTAAGATATATTGATTATACCTGACACAGTTGTTCACAAGGCCGAGACGGTGTGTCATGCACAAGAACCACAACTCTGGGTGCCATGGTTTTTTAGTTATCTCCCCTTCCAATTATATAGAATCACTACCGTGTGATGGCCACATCTCCAACACTCTTTGAGATATATTGATGATACTTGGTACAGTTGTACATGAGGTTTAGCAGGTGTGTCACGTGCAAGAACCACAACTCTGGGTGCCCTGGTTTTTTAATTATCTCCCCTGACAATATAACCTTGTGATGGCCATAACTCAAATACCCTTTGAGATATATTGCTGGTACTTGGCACAATTGTATACAACATTGAGATGGTGCTTCATCCTAAGAACCACAACTCTGGGTGCTAAGATATTTGAGTTATCTCCCCTTCCAATATAACAGTATGACAACCTTGTGATCATCGTACCTCCAATACCCTTTGAGACATATTTGTGGTACTTGATGCAGATGTACATGAGGTTAAGCACGTGTGTCATGCTCAAGAATTACAACTCTGGGTGCTCTGGTTTTTTAGTTATCTCCCCTTGCAATATAACCTTGTGATGGCCATAACTCCAACACCCTTTGAGATATATTGAATGAACTTGGCACAATTGTATACAAGGTACAGAAGGGATGTCATGTGCAAGAACAATAACTGTTGGTGCTGTGGTATTTGAGTTATCTACCCTTTCAATATAACAGTATGACCTGCTTGTGATCACCATATCTCCAATACCCTTTGAGACATATTGATGGTACTTTATACAGAAATACACGAGCTTAAGCAGGCATGTCATGCGCAAGAACGACATTTCTGAGTGCCCTGGTTTTTTAGTTATCTCCCCTAACAGTAAAATCTTGTGATGGCCATAACTGCAATACTTTTGTGATATATTGCTGGTTTAATTCTGTTGCACTTTCTATTGGTGAACAATCTTCTGAAGGCCATATTGGCTTGTGGTCGGGGGATTTGCCATCTCTTCCGATGGCTATTTTGTTATATGTGGTTTAAATCTGGTGCACTTTCCATTGGTGAACAATCTTCTGAAGGCCATATTGGCTTTTGGTCGGGGGATTTGCCATCTCTTCCGATGGCTATTTTTGTTTTGGATAGCCGATTGGCCATTTTGTGGGCAAGTAACTGTCTTTTTGGCTTTCTGCTGTTGGTATTTCCGCTTAGGGTCTGTTTCATGTTTAAGTTTTTTCCTTTTGGTGTCCCTGATGGGAGCCTTCGGTTAATTGTATCGATTCCTGATCAATGTCTTCACTTCTATTTTTTTATATTGAGAAAGCATGGGTTCACAATGATAGACATTATTCTTTGTATTTCTTCTTCCAAATATAGATTATGGGTGCTTGTTTACACAGTCGGTCTAAATCTAGATTGTGGATCCTTGATAGAACCACAATCTATGTTTGGAACAGAAATAGGAGTAATATGACAAATGACAGTGTTGAAAATATAGACGATTGCCGTATCTCACACTGCTGTTACCATAATGCCAAGTCTCTCTTGTCTCTCTTTGCATACTAAAGGCTTACGCGAACAGCAAGGGCTCTGACCAACCTGCCTGGGAGCAGCGGATTATCTGAGCTTTCGCTGGTCGTACATGTCTTCTAGTAAGCTTTATCGTGCTCCAGCTCATTTATATCTTCTGATCTGGTATTATGTTCTATGTGCTAACTGGGACGAAGAATAAAGCTAAAGCATTGTTGGGGATGGTTATGCTGAAATCAAATTGACCCATCACGTGAACAAGCCCGTGAAATGAGCACCTGCCTAATCCCAACTTTATATAGAGAAAACTTGGGTTTACGGGGGTATAAATTATTTTCCTTATATCTGTTCCTAGACATAGGTTGTGGGTACTCGTTAGAACCGTCTCAATGAGGCGGTTCTAACGAGCACCAACAACCTATGTTTTGAGTATTTATAAGAAAAATATCTCGGATTCTATATAAGAAATATAGCCATTTTGGGGATGTCAAAAATGCACTATGTCACACGGATGTGTGATCGTAATTAAAACAGTAAAGAAACTTAAACTTCTACAGAGAATAAAGGGATTCTAGAAATAACATCATTTCTTTACTCTTGCAAACATCGTAGTTCGGCTAAGCTTGCCATTGTCTGGTTGTCGGTTACCATAATTATTATCGTTCATCAAACTTATATTGGGCCAGTGTAGCATATTTATTATTAAATCTCTATTTCTCAGTTGACAATCGTAAAACTTTCTTTTGATTGTTTGTATTTTTCGACGCGTTTCATGTCTTCTTTCTTGAACAATGACTTTTTGACACATGATCACAAGGGTGCGGGTGTTTTATTTTATCTCGTTTCGACGAAATGATTGTAGCTTTCTGAAAACCTGAAATCTCAAATGTGTGTTATTTGAAAATTGTTGCGAGTGACTGCCAGGTTATTGACCCCTAAAAGGAGCAACAGATTGTCATCCACGACGACTGTGCTGATGCCCTAGTTCCTGCACGACGACTGTGCTGATGCCATAGTTCCTGCACGACGACTGTGCTGATGCCCTAGTTCCTGCACATGCCTGATTAGGATAACGCACCCATGTGGGAATGTGGTCATTCCCTATCTCTACTGAAACCCCCATTTTTTCTGTAAAACTTATCTTTTATTTTTCTTATTTCTCTGCAACATACATAGATTGTACGTTAACGTTCTAACCGGCCCCATCGAGGCAGTTCTAATGATTGCCGACAACTCATATTTTAGCAAAAATACGGCAATTAATGTAAATCTATGTAAAACCCATTTTGTCTTTGTGAAGTGTAGTTTAAACGGGCATTACACGTACTTGTTAATATTACGAGACTGTTCAAATATGAATGCAACTAAGCACATAAAAATGATTCCGTGATAGATTTCGATGAAGAATTTATTTTGTCCCCTCAAAGTATTCCCCTTTAACAGATATACAAACATTCAGTCTTCTGATCCAATCATTGAATGCATTTTGGTAGTCTTTTCGAGGTATACTATTTAGGCACTGGAATATTTCAGAACCGAGGTGTTTGCGCTATACAAATTTTCGACCAGAAAGGTATTTTTTCAGCCGCGGGAACAAAAAAAGGTCACACGGGGCAAGGTCAGGGGAATACGGGGGGTGAGGGAGTTCAACAACATTTTCCTGCTTAAGATAGTCTTGCACAATGAACGCCTTGTGCGATGACGCATTGTCATGTAGCAATCTGACATTGGCCAAACCAGTTGCGGGTCTTCGTTCTTTGAAATATTTCTTCAATTTTCGAAGAACTTTATTCTTGTAAAAATTTCGCATTTACAGATTAGCCTTTAGGCACAGTAATCTGAATATCAGGGCCCTGATTTGAAAAGAATATGGCATACATTACCTTCTTGACGCTCATGGTCCGCTTTGCAATGCATGGTCTTTTGCAATACTTTGTTGCCCATATTTTGTCCTGAATCTTTCATTTTGGCTCAAAAAAGTGAACTCATGTCTCGTCACC
This sequence comes from Lucinisca nassula, assembly GCA_963580285.1. NCBI lineage: Eukaryota > Metazoa > Mollusca > Bivalvia > Lucinida > Lucinidae > Lucinisca > Lucinisca nassula. Next base: position 37,860,177 of record OY757013.1, read on the forward strand.
TGTGACGACATCAGCGAAAGACCGTGCATTGTAATTTGGAAACTTTTTAAGCAACTTCTTGGCGCACTGAACGGGTGTCTTTTCCTGTTCATCTGTCAACAGATGGGGAGTCAATCTAGCACAGATCTTTCTCATTTTCAAATCCCGTTTCAGAATTGTATGAGCTGCTCCTAATGGGAAGCCAACCATACTAGCTATTTGCCTAGTGGTGTATCGTGCATCGGAACCAACTATTTCTTTCACTTTAGCAACCATCTTGGCAGAAGTTGCTCTTTTCAGCCTACGATCATATGGTGCATCTTCTGTTGAGCCTAGCCCACAGCTGAATTTCTAACACTAACGAAAAACAGTCGGAAAAGACATTTCATTATGCCCATAAACCGGACATATTTCATCAAAAATGTCTTTGCACCGTATACTAAGAATACGACGATTCTTAATATAGGACCGTATTTCAACGGCGTACTCTGACCTTCTTCCAACCATGTTTTGTATTAGTATACAGGAGTAGACAGTGTTTATCGAACGATATACATGGCTGAAATTTACGGATTTTAACAGGTTTAGTATCAATGTATAGGTAAAATGTTTTTCTACGCTGTGATATTTATTTCAAGGTGATTTTCGCAATAGTGCATGAGAAAACGTTCTACTTGCATTCATATTTGAACAGTCCTCGTATGTTATAATATTGAATGGTCTTTAATGTAATTTGCTTAAGTAGTATGTATGAAGAGTACTTAATGCATTTCGACTAATTAGACGGACAGATGTCTAATATACAAGACTTTGGCATTTGAGGAGCTAAATGGGCGGTATTGCTTTCGGAAATTTCGTTTTACGGCGACGCGTTAGTGACGCTGTAAAAGGAATTAGCGGCCGTAAAACCGACGACTTAATTTTTAATATAATTATCCCATTCTAATGCACTTATTCTCTTGCTCTGTATAAAAATTTCTGTTTGCCCAAAACTGCAAGCTCGGTGAGCTGCGTAAAACCAAATACAGACGGAAAAACAATGACCTTATATGATGACGCCGGGTTTCCGACATGATGTCGTAAATTTTTGAAATTATCCAAACAGACGTCGCATTAATCAAGCAAGTGCATTAGACCAAGAGCTATACAGAAAGCCTTTCCTGTAAGATTTCTGAATATAGTCATTTCGAAAAATGGTCTATACAAATACATTGTAAACTTTTAATACTTTTAAGATGGAAAATTGTGATAAGAAAAATAAGGTTAAATTCGTTTACCCCTGTATACCCCAGTTTTATAATTTAAAAAATAGGACTCAAGGTGGTCAAAATTATATAGTCTTGATATCGTGATGGATCGAACGACAATCTCCTTTCGGTTATAACATTACAGAAAACTGTCGTAAAAACCAAATATCTCATTCCCGTGATAATTTCATATGAAACTAATGAAACGAGCCTTTGATAATTTTCATAAAAATTAAATTAAACGATACCGATGTAAAATTTCTTTTGTCGTCTGAATTTTTCGATTCTATTTTCTCATTGGAAAACTGGTAAAGGCAGAAATCGTCACAGAAAACATAACGTTCTCATGGGTTCGTGACGTTGCATCATATTACGTCGCTGGTATTAGGTGATAACGTGATGTCACAAAAAATCATGCGACCCCAAGTGTAATAACACATGGTCGCTATCGCAATCCGTATGTTTCTATTAAAATTCTTTTGCAACAAAATCGAATTAAGAATGGTTATATGATAAACAGAATCTTACACTCATGGTCGTTTCTTCATATGAAATTTATGAAACTCGCCGAAGGCTCGTTTAATAAATTTTCGTGAAATGGTCACTCGTGCAGGATCCCCTCTATATGACGTTGCGATGTTGCTTTTAGCGCTGGTCATTTGATGAATGTGTATTTGAAAAAAAAAAAAAAAAAAAGACTACATCAACAACAAACCATAACGTATTTCATACAGTAGATCTTACAGTCGTGGTCTTTTCATACGATTTTTTTCGAGCTCCGGCGAGTTTGTTTTTATATGAAAGGACCATGAGTGTAACATTCTGTTTATCATTTAAAGATTTGAAATGGATTTTATTGCAAATTGTTCAAAAAGAAATGCGGTATACAAAACAATCACGAAAACACGCCTATATAATTTTGACCCCCTTGAACCACACTTTTATTCAGTAAAACTAGGGTTTGCAGGGGTGAACCTTATTTTCTTTATTTCTGCTCTAAAATACAGATTGTGGGTACTCGTTAGAACCGCCATGATGAGGCGGTTCTAACGAGGACCCACAAATCAATATTTTGAGCAGAAATAAGAAAAACATCACGAATTTTCATCTTAAAATTTTCATTTTTCGGCGATAAAGCTTATTATGTATTTGTATAGGCGTGTTTTCGTAAAGCATAGGGTTGACAGCGTCATAACACGTCAGAGTCATGTGTCATTACATATGTGGTTACATGACATGATGTTATGCACTAAATAACAGTGACGTGATATGATAAGTAACAACAGCATTGCGAAAATACGTCTATACAAATACATTTTACAGCTGAAAAAGCGAGAATTTTAAGATGAAAAATTGGGTTATTTTTCTTATTTCTGCTCTAAAATATATATTGTGGGTACTCGTTAGAACCGCACCGAGGTTATTTTTCTTATTTCTGCTCAAAATATTGATTCTGGGTACCCGTTAGAACCGCGGCTCTAACGAGTACCGACAATCTATATTTTTGAGCAGAAATAAGAAAAATAAGGTTTACCCCTGTAAACCCCAGTTTTATTATATAAAAGTGGGGTTCAAGTGGGTCAGAAATATATAGGCGTGTTTTTGTGATGAGGAAAACCTTATCCTAGGTTGAGTAGTTGCAGTGGGATTCTATTTTCCCATCACGAAAACACGCCTATATAATTTTGACCCCCTTGAACCCCACTTTTATATAGTAAAACTGGGGTTTCCGGGGGTATACCTTATTTTTCTTTTTTCTGCTTTAAAATATAGATTGTTGGTACTCGTTAGAACCGCCTCGATGAGGCGGTTCTAACGAGTACCCACAAATCAATATTTTGAGCAGAAATAAGAAAAACATCACAATTTTACATCTTAAAATTTTCATTTTTCGGCGATAAAGCTTATTATTTATTTGTATAGGCGTGTTTTCGTAAAGCATAGGGTTGACAGCGTCATAACACGTCAGCGTCATGTGTCATTACATATGTGGTTACATGACATGATGTTATGCACTAAATAACAGTGACGTGATATGATAAGTAACAACAGCATTGCGAAAACGTCTATACAAATACATTTTACAGCTGAAAAAGCGAGAATTTTAAGATGAAAAAATTGGGTTATTTTTCTTATTTCTGCTCTAAAATATATATTGTGGGTACTCGCTAGAACCGCCCCGAGGTTATTTTTCTTATTTCTGCTCAAAATATTGATTCTGGGTACCCGTTAGAGCCGCGGCTCTAACGAGTACCGACAATCTATATTTTTGAGCAGAAATAAGAAAAATAAGGTTTGCCCCGGTAAACCCCAGTTTTATTATATAAAAGTGGGGTTCAAGTGGGTCAGAAATATATAGGCGTGTTTTTGTGATGAGGAAAACCTTATCCTAGGTTGAGTAGTTGCAGTGGGATTCTATTTTCCCATCACGAAAACACGCCTATATAATTTTTACCCCCTTGAACCCCACTTTTATATAGTAAAACTGGGGTTTCCGGGGGTATACCTTATTTTTCTTATTTCTGCTTTAAAATATAGATTGTTGGTACTCGTTAGAACTGCCTCGATGAGGCGGTTCTAACGAGTGCCCACACTCTATATTTGGAGCAGAAATAAGAAAAATATCACAATTTTTCATCATAAATTTTTCATTTTTTCGGCGTTAAAGGTGGTAATGTTTTTGTATAGGCGTGTTTGCGTAATGTTTGAGAGTGTAACAAAATATCCAATACAAACGCAAATCGACGCTGGAAATAGTCTACTGCTACAATGATATTTTTGTACATTCTATTTTCTCGCATTTTAATATTTTATGTTTCAGTAAAACCTAAAACTGCAACAATTTCGTTTGTTATTTCATTGCCCAAAATACCTTACATTACGTTAACAAGTTCGTGAAATAAACACCCATCTACATCCCAATTTATAGAGAGAAAACTTGTGTTCACAGAGGTATACATAATTTTTCTGACATAGGTTCTGGGTACTCAACAACCTACATGCATGTTTGGTGTGAAAATAAGGAAAACAAATCACATTTTCACCAGAAAATAACCGTTTTGGAGATATGAAAGCTTACACTATGCCACACAGAAAGATTTAGACCACGATAACACGCTTTGTGAGATAAACACTCTTGTAATCCGCTCGGTGCAGCGAAAACATGTGGTTTATGAAGAGGATTTAACACGCGTGGTAAACTTATATTAAAGGGGGAGTTCCAAATCTGCCCACGCACAGATTTTCTTGAAACTTCAGTTGTTGTTTACTTGAGGTCTAACAACTATATATATAACTTTGTTTCGTTTGATAAATTACTATAGGTCTGAGGAGAGGTCCCTGAGGTAATCCCATGTAGAGGTCATACACACCTGTGAACTTTTCAGTCTTAAATCAATAGGTATGATTATTTTCAAATTTTGTTGCTTTGATTTGCAGCAGAACTCCATAAGGATTAATCTAATCCAAAAAATGTAAATGTGTCTATGTCTTTTAATCTTCCTGATAAATTTATTTACAACATTTCTTCTATTTTTCATGAAAATTTGCAAAGATTAAGATTTTCATCATAAGTATTAGATGTGTTACAGATCTTGTCACCCCAAGATATTGCATATAAAATAGGCCACATATGTGCTCTATATAGCAAACAAATTTCAATAAAATCAGAAACCGGTAACAATGTTTTTGAAAGCTAGATATGGGTTCAGGTCAATTTTTGTGCCAAAATCAGTTTCAATACCAGGGGACAAGATTTCCTTAATGTGTATTTTTATTGTGTTTAATGTCAATTTAGGACCACCTTATCATACAAAGCTTAGCATAGGCATTTATATAATAAAAACTCACCCCCCCCCCCCCCAAAAAAAAAATAAAATAAAATAAAAAAAAAAAAAAATAAAAATAAAAAGATAAAAAATAAATAAAAAGTAAATTAGAACATACATTATCAACGTGTACTATATAGTCAAGTTTTATCCAAATATTTTAAAGACAAAAATAAAATGCATTCATGCACTGTCCATGATGAATGTTAGTGTGGACAATATTGCTGAAAAAATTACATTATGACACAATAGAAATAAGACATGGTGGATCTTTTTACCCTATTTTATTTGGCCTTCTTGTACATTTTAAACCCTGCAATACAAAGACACTTGATCTCAGTAATACTCAATGACGTTATGGATTTGCTTAATTAATTATTTTCTTAATCCTATTTTTTCCTTAATTATTTTTGTTGTTGTCATTTTCTTCTTTAAAATAAAACAGCAGTCAATAATTGGCAAACTTGAAGGGACAGACTGATTTTCTGATTTGTTCTTATGGTTGATTGGTCCTTGCATTGTTGATGTTTTCTTCCATCACTTGGTCAAAAAGACTAACACTCCAATCCCCCACCAAAAGTTTTGTGAGATCATGGAAAGAATTTTCTGTATTTTTTTCTAGGTTCATTATAACATCTGTAAAAGTGTGAGGTACAATGTTTTAGTCTTCAAAATAAATGCAGAGCTAGTAACACTAGAACTAGTTGTAGAATTGTCATTTGGCATACACTTCCCTAAATTAAATAGATGGAAGGCAAGTTGCTGTAACAAATTTATTTTATAGCTGATATTATATTTAGATGTAGTTATACCATTCATATTTTTAGTCATCTGTATGCAGTACTTGCCACCAATGTTAAGCTTTCTAGCTCTGTATTCATCAGTTTTACATATGGCGTGAATCAGCTGTTAGCTGTACTACTAGCATATTTGCGGAGCCAAAATCTGCAGTTGGCTTTATATTTTTCTATAGCACTGATAGCAAATATACTGTTGGCTCTTTTCTTCCTCTGAAATCGTTTGAAAGTATGAATAGTCTTCTCTATTATATTAAACCATGTTACTAACAATAACTGGTTGTTTTCCAGATCATATTTAAGAATTTAACTTTCTTACACGGATTTTCACAGCAGGCAATAGTTGTTACGTTTTAAGTAGACTGTAGCTTAGTTCAGATTTTGAGGGGACATTGTCAGAGTTGCAAAAGAGCCAAAACAACTGTGTTTCCATTTTGTCTATGGTAATCTGTGTATACAGTGGGCCAAAAGTCTATGGTATTATGAACTACCTGGCACACCATAATAAAAACATCATAAATCTTGGCTATTCAAGCAAGCTGTGCCATTCTGGTATGACAGACTTTTCAAACATTTTTAGTTGACTGCTTCATACTTATAATACTGCATAATACATACTATTACAGAATCAAGAAAATTGTCTGGTTTACGGAACCATCCATTTTACTTGCCAATTCAACAGTCTTTGTCATAATAAGCTTCAGCAAGCTTTAAGATTACATTAAATGCAAAAACTCTTGTTATATAATGAAATATGTTTTTATTGAATTGTTAATGAACGCTCAAAATAAATTGTGTTATTGGTGTCCCCCAGGGTACCATAACTGATACAGCTGCTGATTTTATGAGCTCTTACTATACACATCATGGTGTTAACATACATATATTCATGTTTATATATATTATTTGCGAGCAATTTCTCGATTGAAAGTGTTATACCATATCTACAAATGGTTTGAAAAAAATAAAAATCTGACCATTACTATTCAATGTTCAAATGCAGTATGTTACCGGTCTCAGATTTTCAAGAAAATTTGATAAAATGTTCTACACATATACAGACAATTTTCATATTAAAATTATGAGGTGACAAGAACTGCAACAGTATGAAATCAAAAGTCAAACATACTCCAAAAGATTTTATGGTTGTGAAGTCTAGGGTCTCCTCCATATGAAATTGAACATGGTCTATAGAACTTTACTTGAACAATAGTAAATGTGATACAAAAATAATTTCAAATGACTACAGTGATGCCTGAGAACAAAATAACTCGAAAACATAAGAAGCTGTTGTGTATATGTATACTTATTTGGGGGCACCCCTATTTTCAGATGCAGAAATAAACAAAACATTATAGATTTATGATGAACACAGATATGAGAGCGAAATAGCTAAATAATGAACAGTCATTTACCAGGTATTGATTATGCACAATATCATGGAAATCTGTGCGTGGGCAGAACCCTATGGAAATTTACTATAGGCTGGAACTCCCCCTTTCTTTAACGAGCCTTTGAGAGGTTCAATAAATTTCTAACGAGGGGCGTTTATTTGGTTGCGTCACTTACGGCCCACCATATCGCGTGGCTGTAAGGAGCAAGTGTAAACTGTTTTGATTTCACGGGTGAGTGATTTTCTATAATAGGATGAAATCCCAGTCTTTCAAAAATTTTGAAAAACAGAAGCGAAGGCAATGATCAGGAATCGATACAATTAACCCTCAGCTCCCACCAGAGGCACTAAAGGGAAAGAAACACAAACATGAAACAACTAGACACTAATGGAAATATCAATAGCAAAAAGGCAAAATGGCACTCACTTTCTCACTAAATGGCCGATTTGCTATCCAAAACACATTAATAGCGATAGCGACACGGTATCCAAACCTCGGCTGGCAAAATTGTGGCTTAGAAGGATGGTTGCCTTTGTGAAAAGGGACTGTTACTAATATACCAGTCAATCATGTTATAATCAAATGGTGTGAGGATAGCCTCATCCTTTTAATTTAATGACTGGGAATTTGATAACAATGCAGAAAATAATAATAATAAAACAATAATAATAATAGAAATAACGATAAAATCCATACTATAAAGTTATTACCCCTCTGAAATGTGAATGGTGCGAGGATAGCCCCGTGCTTTAACAGGAAATTGCGATATATATGGGTCAAATCTAGAATGAAAATTATAATGTATAAATGTGACCAAGACAATGATCTCAGACTTCACTATGTATGGTGCGAGGATTGCCTCGTCCCTCAAACTATATGGTCTCTGTCTATAAAAGCTCTATGTTGATGGGATATAGTGTTTGACTATGTTGACGGGATATAGAGTTTGATTTTGTAAAATTTTGCCTTGTATAGGCCTACACCAAAAAAAAAAAAAAAAAAAAAAAAACTCGATATTGACGAGCTCATGAGCATATATGTGTAATAAAAACACCAAAATTCTCTACAACGACATCAATCTCTACGCTGAATGGTGCGAAGATAGCTTCGTCCATCATTTAGGTTATCAACGGTACAAAACTCGTTAATGACGAGCAATATGATAACAAAGTACAACAAATTAAAATTCTCGACAACTATGGCCATCGAGATTGTTATGAAAGGTGTGAGGATTGCCTCGTCCTCCATATTAAACGAGTGAATGGTGCGAGGATTGCCTCGTCCTTACAGTTTTACATGGTCAAGTGTATATACGAGTTATAATTATGGGTAAATGCTAATATATGTAAACGAATTGTGAAATATCCAATATAACATCAATATTAACTTTAAATGGTGCGAGGATAGCCTCGTCCTTCAAATAGTGTTTACTATAAATCAAATAGTGTTTAAAACAGGTTATTATAGAAAATGGCCATTAATCTTAATTTCTCAGATCCTGGAAACAGTACTAAAAATACTGGAAGAAGAGGTAGTCAGTTGTCGTCAAGAGATAATGAAACAAAGCGAGCAAGGCAACATTCGAGCGAGCATGATGTAACTATTCATTTTTGTCAAAAATATGACAGGCAAATAGATGAAGGAATAAAGTGCACTGGATGCAAACTACAATATTGCTTAAAATGTGCAAAAATTAGCCCTACATTACATAAATGTCTAATAAATGGTGAAATTGAAGACTTTCGTTGGAACTGTAGGTGTTGTAATTCTACTTTTCCATCTCTGGACAGTATAGCAAGTGCAGTTCAAAACATTCAAACTACATATGGAGGTAGACTGTCAGAATGGATAATATCGAGCAAAGAACACAACAGGTGATTGTTGACAATGTAAAAGGCATGAAAGATGAAATTATAGACAGCATAAAGGAAGAAGTTAATCAACTAATCGACAGTAGAAATAGAGAATTGGAAGATAGAAGAAATAGAGAGCTGAATCTAGCAGTATTTAATCTACCAGAACACAACCTGGCTAATGGTCGGGATAATAAAGAAGCAGAAAAGTCTGATTTTGGGTGTATACCAGAGTCTGAAGATCGTATATATGGACAACCATTACAGGATTTAGGTATAACAACAGAGAAAGTCAACAAGGTAATTAATGCTCTAAAACCATCAAAATCACAAGGTCCAGATATGATACGCCCCCTCAGTTTACCGTTAAAAATCTCTTTTGAAAATCTCTCGATGAATGTGTCCTACCAGATGATTGGAGGAAAGCAAATGTGACTGCCATCTTTAAAATTGGAGACAGAAAACTTGCTGAAAATTATAGACCCATAAGCTTGACCTCAGTAGTGTGTAAATTAATGGAAAAAATTATACGAGACGAAATAGTAAAACACATGGAATCAAATTATCTCTTTGCAGAAGAACAACATGGATTTATTTTTAGGAAAACCATGTACAACACAACTGCTCGAGCTCATGGAAGAGATAACACAGGCTATCGATCAAGGTGAACGTATTGATATAATTTACCTTGACTTTTGTAAGGCTTTCGATAAAGTGCCTCACAGAAGGTTGCTGGTCAAACTTCAAGGATATGGTATTAAGGGAAAAATCTCAAATTGGATTCAGGAATTCCTATTCAATAGAAAGCAGAGGGTGGTTGTAAACGGTGCTATTTCAGACTGGAAACCTGTCACAAGTGGGATACCACAGGGTAATGTTCTCGGCCCGGTCCTGTTCCTTGTCTTCATAAACGATTTACCAGAGGTTTTGAATTGCTGCAAAAAATGTTTTGCCGATGATGGTAAAATCTATTCATCTATAAAAGAAATTCAGGATGAAAAAAGGCTACAGGCGAATGTTAAGAACTCAGAGAACTGGACGGAACTGTGGAATATGTTTTACAATACCAAAAAATGTAAACACACGAGAATAGGTAAAGGTCAACCAGCAGAACCTTATGCTATGAAATCAGGACAAGAAACAACTGTCATTGAACAAGTGAAGTCCGAGAAAGACCTAGGTGTAATTTTTGACGAGAAATTGTTATTCAGAGAGCACATATCAAAAAAGTCGGCACTTGAAAACATGAACTTGGAGTTGATATTCAAGATCTTCACCTACATAGACAAAGAAATGTTCTTGGCCCTTTACAAATCCATAGCTAGGCCTCACTTAGAATATTTAACAACAGTGTGGTCACCTATGTACAAGAAAGATGCAATTATTTTGGAAAATACACAGAGAAGAGCCACAAAAATGGTAAATTCATTACGTCACCTTACATATGAGGAAAGGCTAAAAAAATTAGGGCTCCCTACATTGTAATATCGCAGACAGAGAGCCGATGTAATTGAAGTGTATACGATCCGATCCTGAACCAATATCATCGTGTGGACATAAACAAATTCTTTACACTTCAGGAAAATACATCAACCAGAGGTAACAGCAAAAAGCTTTACAAAAACGCTCCAGGCTAAATATAAGGGCAATTGTTCTCTCCAACCGTGTAATGAATGTATGGAATTCTCTCCCCAATGAAGTAGTTCTGGCACCTCCAGTGAACGCGTTTAAGTCAAGACTAAACAAGCACTGGCGCGGACATGTACAGAAATTTTCACCTGCGTACTACATCCCGGGTGAACCCAAACGGGTGTTTCCGTCAAGGGAGAATTATTCCATTACGAAAATACGCCTGCACAAATACACTGTAACTTTTATCGCAGAAAAATTGAAAATTTCAGGATGAAAAATTGTGATTTTTTTTTCTTATTTCTGCTCAAAATATAGATTGCGAGTACTCGTTAGAACCGCCTCATCAATGCCGTTCTGACGAGTACCCACAATCTATATTTTAGAGCAGGAATAAGAAAACTATGGTTTACCCCTACAAACCCCAGTTTTACTATATAAAAGTGGGGTTCAAGGGGGTCAAAATTATATAGGCGTGTTTTCGTGATGGAAATGTTAAAGTAAACGAAATGTGAATGGAATTAATAACGCGCCCTGTAGAACCCCTATGACAACATAAAATGAACGTCCCCCGTATAAACCAACCACGAGCATATGACTATTTTATCATATGACCGATAGTGTTTGAATCATCTGCGTTGAAGGCTGTTTAATAAAAAAAACATCACGTTGTGACAGACGATGCAGTATATAACAAAAAGAGGATATTTCCCTGCAGTCACATGACGTATTTGTGACGCAACATCAACGTCATGACAACGTCACGATGTTTATTCAACGTCACATTTCCGTCGGTGCAACGTAACGACGAGTGTCCGCTGGTTATTTACCTTTTTGAGATAAATACCAAAAACATTATTATCGAGTGTGTTGACAATTCGGATGTTTTCAACACACGAGATGAAATACATTTGGTATTTATCTCAAAAAGTAAATTTTCTTTTATTCTATACATGAATTTGGCGAAAAAAGTAATCGGGTTTCTACTGTGAAAATTACAAAGTCATGTTATTTTTCACAATGTGAAAATATCTTATAGAAACCATCATTTTTATTTGTTTGACATATATACTAATTTCAGTGATCACTATAAAATAAATACCACAGAGATTTGATTTACCGCATAATATCATTTCGAGCATAATTCCAAAGCAGAGTATCCCACGAGTCACTGAGCGGCGTCGCCACAGAAATAGACACAGTGACCTTGACATTAAGTCGAACACTCTGAAAGTCGATCATGCTTAAGGTAACACCCATAAATTTTCTGATTGTATATGTAGAGGCTACAGTCATGACATAGTTTTTTCTGAAACTAGCCACAGTGACATTGAGCCCAGGACCCTTAAAGTTGAACTTGCTCGATATATAATCATACCCAACATTTGTGAGAAGATATAATAAAATCCAATGGTAAATGTAGGTACTAGAGCGATGACAAAGGTTTTCTATAATTAGCTGCTGTGACCTTGACGTTAAGCCATGGTTCAAAACGACCCGATCGAAACTGAAAGGGCTACGGTGATGACGAGGTCAAAAATAGTGCTAGTTTCATATATGTTAGTTTCAGAAAAATTCGATCAAAGCTGGCACTACGATGGTGATAACCATTGTCCCATTGGAATCCTATGGGACCTTCTGATTGCCATAGCAACCAAAGGTTTTATTCGATTTTGATAAACAGCTTTCGTCATCAATCCCCAAAGATCAAACTACAGACTGCAGACATATAGCTGGTTCATCACGAAAACACGCCTATATAATTAAACCGCACTTTATATAGTAAACTGGTGTGTGGGACTGTGTGGTGGTGGTAAAACGTCTCCCTGCCCTACATCATAGTGTAGATTATATTTTTTGTCCTGTGGGATCATTGATTCCATTGTGGAATTTTGAAAATATCTGAGGGTCAATGATGAGACCTAATTGGCCGAAACTAGCTAGTCCGGCCCAGAAAACATGCACACTCCATATTTTTCAGTTCTGTGGTGTATTCCTTGCTTCCAAAGGATAACCCTTTTATAGAACATATTTAAGGGGATATACATTGTTTTTCTTAATTCTGCTGAAAAATATGGATTGTGGGTACTCGTTAGGACCGCCTAGATGAGGCGGTTCTAACGAGTATCCGCAATCTATATTTTGAGCAGAAATATGAAAAATATAACAATTTATATATTAAAAAAATATCCCTTTTTTTCGGCTGTAAAGTTTACAATGCATTTGTTTAGACGTGTTTTGTACTGGAAGGTACTGATGGACTGTACTAATAGTCTACTTGTAAGCACCCCTGGAGCCTTAAAACTAACGTGCAACGAGCCCAACAACTAGCCCTTAACAAGCAAAACAACCAGCTATCTTTTTCTCGAAACACTTAGCAAACAATGCACAATAAAGCAATAAACGCAGGACCATTTGGTAGACATGTAACAAAGCAACGTTGAACACCAGAACCAGCAAAAGTGGTGCGCGATTCCTTGGTCGGTTGGGCTTAAGATGTCAGGTGTCTCTATTTCGATTAAAAGTCCACAAAATTAGAAGCAACGTCTCCGCAGTGTCCTGAACACAAACAAAACCCAAGAATGTCGCTATGTTGGGGCGCAGAGGCACTGAACCATGAAATCTAGGTCAAGTCTAAAAATGGATGCCTGCATTAAAGTTGTCACTCCTAGATGCAAGCTGGTACCAAGAACCATTAATGAAGCTCTTAAAGTTTTTTTAGAAACAGAGTCTTACATTTACATAAGGGTGAAATTAGGGTGGTCGCAATTATTCACAAAGTCAGTGAACCAAGAAATGTAGGTCAAGTTCAAATGTGTATGCGTTAAAGCTGCTATTCCTATATGATAACCTGTACCAAGTAACATTAACGAAGCTCTTATAGTTCTTGAGAAATGGACTTTTACGTCAGGGTGAAAGTGAGAGTGGTCGCAATAATTCAATAAGTCAGTGAAGCATGAAATGTAGGTCAAGGTGATATATGGATGCTTGCATTGAAGTTACCATTCCTAGATGCAAGTTTGTACCAAGTATCATCAATGCTCTTATAGTTCTCGAGAAATGGACTCTTACATTAGGGTGAACAAATGCATTGTAAACTTTACAGACGAAAAAAAAGGTTTTTTAAGATATAAATTGTTCTATTTTTTCTTATTTCTGCTCAAAATATGGGTTGCGGATACACGTTAGAACCGCATCATCGGATACTCGTTAGGACCGCATCATCGAGGCGGTTTTAAGGAGTACCGTAAATTCATATTGTTTAGCAGAATTAAGAAAAACAATGTATACCCCCTTAAACCCCAGTTTACTTTATAAAAGTGCGGTTGAAGGGGGTCATAATTGTAAAGACGTGTTATCGTGATGAACCAGCTATATGTGTATGCAATAATTCAGAAAGTCGGTGAATCATGAAATGTAGGAAGATGCAAGCTTGTACTAAATATCATTAATGGAGCTCTTATAGTTCTGGAGAAATGGACTCTTACATTGGGGCGGAAGTTAGGGTGGTCACAGTAATTCACAAAGTCGGTGAACCATGAAATATATGTCAAGGTCAAATACGGATGCTTGTATTGAAGTTGCTATTCCAAGGTGCAAGTTTGTACCTAGTAGGTCTTATAGCTCTCGAGAAAGATTAGGGTATTAGGTTGAGGTGGTCGCAAATGTTGACGGTTTGACGATCGAACAGACGGAAAAAACGGACTCCTATATCGCTCCACGGTTAAAGCATGCGCTACAAAAAAAAAAAAAAAAAAAAAAAAAAAAAACACCGAAAGGGTCGACAGCACAAGCTGCTGGTGGGAGGAGAGGCTTTGGGCTGGGCTTAAAGAACTTTTACTGACTGAAAGTCTTCATCCTAGGCTCAGGTGTAATTCCCAACATTTAACACTAAAATATTTGGTTCGCATAATGGTTTTCTAACTCATTCAATGGACCATCGCAGACTCAATAAATAAAATTTAATGCACTAGCGAATGTATTACGACGTCTGATAGCGTCAAACATTTGCGACGGTATATTCTGTGATATATTGTCGGAAATCCGACGTCATCACGTAATGTCGTTTTTTATTGGCAAACATTTGGTTTTACGCAGCTCACCAAATTTCCGGACGTAAAACCAACGACTTACCAGGGGAGACAAATCTGCGGTTTTATGGTCCTCCCCATATGACAAAGTCGAATACAGTTATTCTCTAATTCAATCATTTAGATGAAGCAAAGTCGATGGCTGCTATCCAATGCCCCTCATACTGTTGGCCAGAGCTGAACAAAACTACTTGTTATAACACGACGGATCCAGCGATAGACAAAGCAACAGGCCTCAATCAATATACATAATCTTTGTGTAAGACCGACTAAAGCATAGACCGCCGGCATGCAATTCAAGAATCTAGCATACCTTTTGCTATGAACCTCGATTCGTTCAATCACCATGCGTGCAGAGTGTCGAATGATTTCCAAACTGTATCTGACTTGTGTTATAACGAGACAGTTTTTTTTTTCAGTTTTTCTGAACAAAAACGAAAGACGTTCCTACTTAAATTTGTAAAAACAACTCTCCGCAGAATACAGGTTCAGGTATATTTTGTTGTAGAAGTTTTTTTTCAAGCGAATATTATTTTATTCAATCTATTTTAATGTTTGTTGAAAAACTTCAAAAATGCTTAGCGAAGTTTATGAAACATATAGCCTTGTTTCAAAAGATTAGTAGTCAAAATTGGCACGATTAGTATTGATATCGTTGACATGTGAACATCTTAGCATTCAAGAATTGGTTATGATTTTTTAAATCTTTTACATGTGAAGAAGCTCTAGTGAAATGAATAAGATCTTACATGATGACCCCATAAGAAGGTCATCGAGGAACATCGTCATAAAAAAAACACAAGAAACTCCAAATATTTAAATCACAATTATCATGTTTATCATACATGAAACAATTCCATTATCTAAAGACAAACTCAAATGTTTCGGTATCAGATTTATTAACTATCTAATTGAAGTGCAGTGATATGTATATTCTTACCAATATGTTCGAAATAAAAATTATCAATATTCAGCAAATAGAGGCAGAAATTTCATGTGAGAGAGACTATCAAAACAAAAGGGGAGGGCTATTAGTTCCAATGTAAAGTTCCATACTAGAAGTGGAGGTAATGATCAAAATTCCCCCAAAATGGGCAAACGTCCATCAAAATTTTACAAAAAGGCCAAGATGGCCCTGTATCGCCCACCTGTGGACTAGAAAATCAGAAGAAAAATAAAGAAACTGCGAACGAAGGCAAAATATGTTCGTGTCCTTGGTTGATATAAATATCTTAATTTGTGGATCCATAATTGTCAACATAGTTGGTCATCAGTTGCACACATGAGCAGGGTCATATTTAGCCTAGGTTATAATTTGAACAATCTTGGCAGAGATCCACTAGATGTTGCTTCATATAGACCTAGGCCTTGCGGTTTCAGAATAGAAGATTAAAGTTGTTCCCTATATACAAAAGAAGTGAAGGCAATGATCAGGAGTTGATACAATTAACCCATAGCTCCCCTCGGAGACGCCAAAGGAAAGAAATGCAAACATGAAATAACAAGAACCTAATGAAAACATCAATAGCGGAACGCCAAGATGACAGTTACTGTACCACAAAATGGCCAATAGGCTCTCTAAAATTAAAAATATAAGAGATACACACACTCAAAGACAAACCATAACAAAAATAAATAATCCGCAACCGAAGAACCGCCTTGGAACGGTCAGTGAAACGAATTCCACTTGGGGAAGGGGGGGGGGGCTTAAATCGATTTTATAAGTCTACGTGAAGCAGGTGGGTCTACGGGCGGGGCCAGATTTAGCCCCAAGGTTATAATTTGAACAATCGTGATAGAGGTCCGTCAGATGAATCATATTATCAAATATAAGAGTTCTGAGCCATCTGGTTTAAGGCAAGTAGTTTTATAAGGTTTTTCCCCAACACAAGTCTATGTAAAACATATGAGCACCGGAGTGGTGACAATATGGCCCCAAGACTATAATTTGAACAATCTTGGTAAGAGTCCACCAGATGAAACTTCATATCAAACATCAAAGAGCTTGGCCTTGAGGTTTCAGACAAGAAGATTTTTAAGGTTTTCCCGACATACGTCTATGTAAAAATGGTGGGGCCCGGGCGGGGTCATTTTGTGCTTTGATGCTACAAGATGAAGTTTCATACCAACTAGCAAAGACCTGGGTCTGCTGGTTTCAGACAAGAAGATTTTTTAAAGGCTTTCCCTATATATGTCTATCTAAATCATGTATGCCTCGGGGCATGGCCATTTTCGGCCCCAAGACTAATTTGAACAAACTTGGCAGAGGTCCACTGGATAAAGCTTTATATCAAATATCAAAGGGCTTGGCCTTGTGGTTTCAGACAATATTTTCAAATGTTTTCCCTATATAAGTTTATATAGGCCCCGGGGCGGGACCATTTTTTGGCCAAAGGTTATAATTTAAACAATCTTGGTAGAGGTCCACTGGATGGTGCTTTATACCAAATATCAAAGAGCTTGGTCTTGTGGTTTCAGATAAGAATAGTTTTAAATATATTCTCTATATAAGTCTATGTGAACCCCGGGGCGGGGCCATTTTTGGCCAATGGTTATAGTTTGAACAATCTTGGCAGAGGTCCACTAGATGAAGTGTCATACCAAATAAAAAGATCTGGGCCTTCTGGTTTCAGAACAAGAGTTTTGTTTTAGGTTATCCCTATATAAAATAGAAGTGAAGGCAGTGATCAGGAATCAGTACAATTAACCCACAGCTCCAATCAGAGACACCAAAGGGAACGAAACACAAACATGAAACAAGTAGACCCCAATGGAAACATCTCTAGCGGAAAGCCAAAAGGACAGTTACTTTCCCACAAACTGGCCATTTCGCTATCCAAAAGAAAACAATACAAGCGATACACACACTCAAAGAAAAACAATGACAAAAATAAACCACAACAGAAGAACCACTTGGAACGGTCAGTGAAACTAGGGGAGGGGGGGGGGGGCTTAAACCGATTACACGCGTTCGCAATCCTCGCCCTTACTTCCGTCGCGATATAGACAAATAATTTGTTCAGTCCGAATGAAGGCCCCTCGTTTCATGAGTGCAACATCTCCGAAAACACGAAAATCAAACCAGCACAGAGAGGACTCGACAGCAAGAAACCACTGGAATGCTGGAGCTAATGAAAACCAGCAGTTAGGCTCCGATTGGCTTGACCAGAGACAGAGCATCTGGCACCAACTAACATTGCATGAAATTAAATTCTCTCTCATTTTTAGTAAGCCTTACAATATATTTCAAGTGTTGAAGTCAGTTACATGACTAGACACTCTGGCAAATCGAACCAACCGCGAAACACAAACGCCACAGGATGCCACACGAGGAAACGAATATTTACAATCTCAAAATCAAACCACAAACTTTGCAGGAAGCAAACCCATCTACAATAGATAGATGTAAATAAAAAAAGGCGCCTCGGTATCAAAAGAATTTGCTTTATGTAACTGAAGTTCTGGGGGATAAATTTCAATAAGCCTACCGCCCAGTCCACATGAATGACCTCCTACCCATCAGTGCAACGATTCCGAGCCTTATAAAGACTATACATCACGAAAACACACCAATATAGTTATGACCCCATTGAACCCCACTTTTATATAGTAAAACTTTGGTTTACATGGGTAAACCTTTTTTTTTCTTACGATGAGGCGGTTCTAACGAGTACCCACAATCTATATTTTGAGCAGAAATAAGAAAAACATCACCATTTGTCATCTTAAAATTTTCATTTTTTAGGGGATAAAGGTTTCATTGTATTTGTATATGCGTGTTTTCGTAATGTATAAAATGAGAAGAAAAACATCGCGAAGTCTACAAACTCCGAAATTTTAATTTCTATGAAGTTCAGGAGTAAGAAAAGCTCTATTAGCACGACAGGTCAGGTAGGGATCCTTCTCACGTTGCCATATACTGTAATTACGATACCATACCCGTGCCATATAGTGCATTTTCACATCTCCAAAATGGCAACTTTTCTTATGAAAATCTGTGATATTTTTATTATTATACTGCGAGTATATCTTGCTGGTGACCAGGTGTGTCCTTGGGCGAGACACATAATACAACAGTCCCACTCCAACCAGGTGTAAATGGGTAGCAATGGTGTACGTCACTGTCTCTCTCTCGCGCGCGTGATAACATCCGAAATGAGTGTAGAGAGCGATTTAAAAAAGCTGGAAGCTTTCATCGCAATCGGACTAAAAAAGTATAAACGAAACTGAGCATATTTTTTGGGTACACGTTAGAACTGCCAACCACAACCTATGTCTTTGAGCAGATATAAGAACAATAATGTGTACCCACGTTAACCAAGTTTTCTCTATATAAAAAATAGAAGTGAGGGCAATGATCAGGAATCGATGCAATTAACCCACAGCTCCCACCAGAGACATATAAAGTCTGTTTTGGTGGGTGTTGATCTCACAGAGCCAATGCAAAGCAGAAAGCTTACCTTTAATTAAGGTAGTAGGTAATGTGGGAGACATTGTAGAGAAATCGGAAGTCGATGAATAGGAATCCTTCAGGCTCTCAATTTATTTAAATCTTTACCAGAAATTTTCATAGACCAACGTTTTTCAAAAACGACTTCAGTGTATTTTTAACTGGTTTTTAACCGCGGTAAGAAGTTAAAATTTTGTACAAACTCATTGCCTTCACTTCTATTTTCATACCTGTTCATGGGCTAGATTTTACTTTTAAACGGCCATTATGAGGTCTTTTATGCAGTTTAGGCAACAAGTTTAACGTGTAAAGCGTTAGTTTCTTTCTAGTTTATATAGTGAGGATATGTTTATTATATATTTATTTATTCCAATCATGAACAGGATAAAAAAAGCGCTACGCCCTGTGTCAAATTTACACCATCATGTTGACAAAATAGAAGTGGAGGCAATGATCAGGAATCGATACAATCAACCCACAGCTCCCATCAGAGACACCAAAGGGAAAGACACACAAACAAGAAGCAACAGACCCTAATGGAAACACCAGCAGCGGAAAGCCAAAAGGACAGTTACTTTCCCACAAAATGGCCAATAGGCTATCCAAAATAAAATAACATATGCGACACAAACAGCCAAAGTCTTAATTCCACATAATACAAGGCTGCTTTGTGATGTCGCAGGTAGCCTCATAGTTAAGGATGCTGGTACAGAGTTAATGGATTTTGTATTTTGGTAGGTATATAATAAAAGAGAATACCTATTTTTTCTTCTGCTCTAATTAAAGCATAAACACGGGCACTTCTACATTTTGGGCAACAGTGGTACTAGTATTTCATTATTTCCTTTCTATCTTCTGGAAATGAGATAGTACTGTTGGTCCGTGGATAAGTCCAAAGTGACGTCAATGACCATACTTCCATCGTTATACCGTTATTATCGATAAGACTCTATAGTCACCACCCGTTGGAAAGTAAAGAATTTGGAATAAATACCAGCCACCAGCCACGTTGAAATGGCTGAAATGGTTAGTGCTGAGGTATCTAAAAAATTTGGAAAGATGAGCTGTCGTGGTTCGATTTCTACGACTCATTTTTGTTAGCGTGAATAAAGTTTCTTCCTCATCTTCAACCTTTTTGTACCACATGGAATCTTCCTCCTTATATATAGCAGGAGTCCATTTCAAGATTTAGGGGTGACAGGTCGTGTTTTTCTTCAAAATTTATTTGGAAAGAGGCTGAACGTTTTGCAAACAGAATAGGCCCTGATCAGACACCGCGTTCTGCGGCGTCTGATCTGGGCCTACGCTGTTTGCCAGGATACCCGTTTTGGGGTTTCCGGTACCAAATTGGTTAATATACATTCCAGTGCATGTAGTTTTTTGTATTGGTTATTGTTTTGTATATCAATGCTTCCTTTTTTACATATTATACTATGTTTTTTTTCTGATTTTATAATACAATATATACATTCAACGCTAAACAGACATGTTAGGAGGCTTTCATGCGCACTGAACAAATTATTTGTCTAAATCGCGACGGAAGTAAGGGCGAGGATTGTGGCCGCGTAAAATCGATTTAAGCCCACCAGCGGAATTTGTTTCAATGCGTTTTTTTTTTTTTTTTTTTGTTATGGGTTTTCTTTGAGTGTGTGTGTCGCTTGTAGTTTTTGTTCTTTTGAATAGCCAATTGGCCATTTTGTGGGAAAGTTACCGTCGTTTTGGCATTCCGCTATTAATGCTTTTATTAGGGTCTGGTTGTTTCATGTTTGTGTTTCTTTCAATTTGGTGTCTCTGATGGGAGCTGTGGGTTAATTGTATCGATTCCTGATCATTGCCTACACTACTATGTCAACTGACTTTTCGACACAAGTTTATAATCCTTCCGCTGATTCTGCGTCGGAATAGTCAATCACTCGGTTGCCGAGTCTGTACCTCCATCACTCGAGGTCACCTCCATTTTAATATTCTCTTCCTCCTCTCAGCTTGCCAATGAAGGAGCTTCTCAACATCTTCTCCATGTTTGCGGCTAGAGATCCAGTCATTTTCCCATCACAGGCGCGTTTCAGAACATCTGACATCTTGAAGGTCAAGTCTTGCCTGGCAACGTATCATTTCAACGTTGCCCCGATGAGTTCAATAGCGTTAAGGTGTGCATGATAGGCAGGAATTCTCAGGCAGTCATGTCAAATTTCCCATAACAGGTCTGGTACGAAGCTACGAGTGGGTTTCTGCTGTTTGTATATTTGGAGAAGCTCTGTCTTTAGCATTGTAGCAGTAAAATGAAACTGGTACCGAGTCCTCCAGATCTGAATGCCTTTGCAGGGCATTTATCTACCTGGAGTTTGCTTTATGGTGCATTATCGATGATGACTAAGGACTCTGGTGGAATCAACTTGTGGAACACGTTCGTGTAGGAATCCCAAGGCACGACGATTACCTCATCAACATCTTCTCGGCATTGTTCCTTTTTTCTTAACTTATAAATACAGAATTACTGATCTAAGCAGAAGGAAAGGACATTGTAATATTCTAAACAATTGAAAGTATCATTTAATATTTAAACAACGAAAAAGAAAAAAAGAGTAATAGAGAGACTCGAACACACTAAATTTCTAAAGTTTATTTAATAAAATCACATTCTATAGTATGTAACTGAAGAGTCGTTACCTTTTGACAACAGTGGACGATGCCCAGTAACAAAACATTCGCTAAAGTCACTTTCAACTTATCAATGGACAAGAGAAGTTGTTAATGTGATATGTTTTTTTATCATTAACCATCTATTTCAGCCGGCGCACGACAGACGTTACAACCCATTACGAAAACACGCCTATATAAATGCATTGTAAACTTAACCGCTGAAAAAAAAAATGAAAGTTTAAGATGAAAAATGGTGATAATTTTCTTATTTCTGCTCAAAATATAGATTGTGGGCACTCGTTAGAACCGCCTCATGATAAGGTATACCCCTGTAAATCCCAGTTTTACTATATGAAATTCAGGTTCAAGGGGGTCAAGATATATACGCATGTTTTCGTATGAACACCAAAGACTTAGATCAGTCTGTATATATATAAATATTATATATATATATATATATATATATATATATATATATATATATATATATATATATATATATATATATATATATATATATATATATATATATATTTATATATATATATATAATTGATACACGCTCATGTGATCCGGAATGCCTCTAATCAAACTGCTCAGATGCACCAGCCTCGGATGCGCCAGTTGATCTAAGTTTTTCATCACGTGAACAAGTCCGTGAAATGAAGACATCCCTAAGCCCCACTTTTTATAGAGAAAACTGGGGTTTACAGGGGTAAACATTATTTTTCTTATTTCTGTTCCAATACATAGGTTGTTGGTACTCGTTACAACCGCCTCAATGAGGCGGTTCTAACGAGCATCCACAATCTATGTTTTGAGAATTTATACGCAAAAATATCACGGATTTTCATCAGATTAGTAGCCATTTTGGAGATGTGACAAATGCACTATGTCGCACGGCTGAGTTATCTAAATGGACTATTTGCACTATTCTCATTGCAGGTTTTGTCGTGTCTCATTTATAGATCTCGGAACCAACGCTTGGATAACTGTGAAAGCTTTTATCACACAAATATATTAATATTTATTAAAACATAAACGATATTTGATCTTCAGCTTTATTTCATTATCCTTCTTTCGTTTAAACATATTTTATTTTATAAACTCATAATACAGCTATACATATATATGTACCATATTACAAAACAGAGTTTACAAATTGAAATTTCGGAAAAAGTCAATAGACTTTTTCAAACCAGTTTCCCTGGCATTTAAATTGCACATATTATAAAGTGATGAAATAGGATATGACCAGTTATACTAAATGCATAGATACTAGCCAAATAATCACCTAAGTACATGCATAACATATATCCAGATAAAAATGTAAACGATTACAACAAAATTAAAACATGAAATGTACAGTACACTAATACATGAATGATTCAATGAGAGAGAAATAGAGAGAGAGAGAGAGAGAGAGAGAGAGAGAGAGAGAGAGAGAGAGAGAGAGAGAGAGACATAGAGAGAGAGAGAGAGAGAGAGAGAGAGAGACAGACAGACAGACAGACAGACAAACAGACAGACAGAGAGAGAGAGAGAGAGAGAGAGAGAGAGAGAGAGAGAGAGAGAGAGAGAGAGAGAGAGAGAGAGAGAGAGAGACAGGGAGGTGCTCCTTGAAATTGTGTTAAAGGTTTGCTTTCTGATATGTTATGCTGTACTGTAAGAAATATTAATATATTATAACGAAAGCATAATTTATCATCTCCGTATAATAAGACATATAGACTCGGAATGTCGATAGTATATCTATCATGATAGTTCTGGCTTTAATAAATCTTGGACACTCTAATAGAAAGTGTTTGGTTATTTCAACTATTCCGCATTCACATTAGGGATTCTAAGTCACATTTTTAGAAAATAAATTTTGGTTAAAGTGCTACCTTTAGTCCTTGATAGAGTATGTTTTTGTAATGACCTATTATCTGCTCTGTAATATTTCGATACTTTAGTGCTAAAGATCGGGGGCCAGTTGTTCAATAACGACGTCGTTAGTTAACGTATCGTTAAAACTTTTATCATTAAATATGGCAAATATGTTGATTTTTTTGCTGAAAAAATGTGAGCAGATTTTGCGAAGCTGCTCACATTTTATCAGCAAAAAATACAAAAATTTTCAATATTGTACTTGCTAGAACATTTAACAATTTGACCACTAAGGAGCTCGTTAAGCTAACAATGCTTTGAACAACTGGTCCCAGAATTTAATTTATGTTTGGAATTCGCTAATGAAGGAGAAGTCTAAAATCGAGAGGAAGTTCATTCTATTCCCGTATACAGGATAGTTAAAATGATTAATAATATAACTGCGTTCTTGTAAGCAAAGATCTAAAATTTTTCGATCCACCCAAGTTATACGCGGATGTGTTTTTAACTATCCGTGGAACAAGTTATGTTACGTAAGTCGGAAACAAGCCGATATACATTTTATAAAATAGAAGTGAAGCCAATGAATAAACTGAAACATTTTAATTTTATATCTTCGTTTGTTAAGCGGTTCCCAACCTCTTTCTCGATACAGCTGTTCAACTGAAACCAGCCTTGTAGCACCCAGTGACAAGTTTGCATTCAGGGGCCAGTTGTTCAATGCATCGTTAGCTTAACGAGCTCGTTAGTGGTCATATTGTTAACTGTTCTAGCAAGTACAATATCGAAAATTTTGGCATTTTTGCTGAAAAAATGTGAGCAGCTTTTGCATCCGCAAAAGCTGCTCACACTTTTGCATCCGCAAAAGCTGCTCACATTTTTTCAGCAAAAATTTCAACATATTTGCCATATTTAATGGTCAAAGTTTTAACGATACGTTAATTTACGACGTCGTTAGTTTTGAACAACTGGTCCCCGAATTTAATTTATGTTTGAAATTCGCTAATGAAGGAGAGGTCTAAAATCGAGAGGATATTAAAAATGATTTATAATATAACTGCGTTCTTGTAAGCAAAGGTCTATACGCGGCTGTGTTTTTAACTATCCGTGGAACAAGTTATGTTAGGTAAGTGAAGGCAATGAATAAACTGAAACATTTCAATTTTATATCTTCGTTTGTATAGCGGTTCCCAACCTGTTTCTCGATACAGCAGTTCAACTGAAACCAGCCTAGTAGCACCCAGTGACAAGCTTGCATTCAGGGGCCGGTTGTTCAAAACTAACGATGTCGTTAGTTAACGTATCGTTAAAACTTAGATCATTTATTATGGCAAATATGCTAATATTTTTGCTGAAAAAATGTGAGCAGCTCACATTTTTTTCAGCAAAAATACCAAAAATTTATAAATTAAACTTGCTAGAACAGTTAACAATATGACCACTAACGAGCTCGTTAAGCTAACGATGCTTTGAACAACTGGGCTCAGGTATGTATCCTTACATGAGAGTGAGTGTGAAGTTCGTTTCGTAAACCCTACTGAAAACTCTTGAGTAATGGACTTGGGCACAAAACACGCATGCACATTAGGAAAACATGTCCGTGTGAAATAATGGCGTCCAACATGGTGTCCGAAGTGACAATTTTTGGGTAAAAATGATACTATCTTCCTTATTTGTGCTTTCAACATAGATTGTGGGTGCTCGTTAGAACCGCCTCAATGAGGCGGTTCTAACTAATTTGAGCAAAAATAAGGCAGATAATAAATACCCCCGTAAACCCCACTTTTCTCTATATAATGTGGGGTTTTGAGGGGTCTGTGTTTCACGGACTTGTTATCGTGATGAAGACCTAAACTGTTAGCCGAAGGCAACACAAAAGTTTGTTTGTTTGTTTGAATTGGGGTTTTACGACTCCGTAAACACTATTTTGGATTTTGTAAACGTTGCTCCCAAATTTGTGGTGCTTTTACCGAACACTGAGATGAAATGACATCTCAAGCTTTGCCTCCCAATGAAATCAATAGGGTTTATATCGTAACACTTTGCCTGGGTAGGCTTTCTGTAGTGTATTCATTGCTTCCAAAGGCTAGCCCTTTCTAGAACATATTTGACGTCACTACAGCTGATGTCTGGGAATGTGTGGCGGCCGTAAAAAGTCTCCCTGCCCTACATCAGAGTTTAGTTTATATTTTCTTTTCCTTTGGGGTCATTGATTCCATTGTGGGAATTTTGAAAATATTTGAGGGTCACTGATGAGGCCTAAATGGCCGAAACTAGCTAGACTGGCCCAGAAAACATTTACACTCCATATTTTCCAGTTCTATAGTGTATTCCTTGCTTCCAAAGGATAACCCTTTCTAGAACATATTTGACCTTCTGATCGGTTAACAAGTACTCGTATGCGGTATGTTTCAGCTCTGTGTGGAAGACCCATTCAGCAAAATCTATTTCTCCTTGGCCCGATTGACTGTGGCTCTCAACACACCTCCTTACACAGTAGTTTGACGTCACAAACATTTTTTTCTCAATCTCTCATTGTTATTCGGAATGAAGAATCCGTGTAAAATAAGAAAATGATACCGAAAAGGATCTGGATGCGCTTCATTTAACGCTACAGTACTATCTTCAATGAAATATACCTCGTGAATTCCATAGCGGTCATTTTGAATAATAAAAAAAAAAAAAACTTTGAAAAGCAACTTCTTTATTTATTGTTCAATCACTTCTGATAAAAAAGACATATGGTCATAGTGTAGTTTGTATTTTCTTGTCCTTTGGGATCATCGATTCCATTGTGGAGTTTTGAAATTATTTGAGGGTCACTTATATGACCTAATTGGCCGAAACTACCAATACTTGTACACACCATACTTTTCAGTTCTGCTGTGTATATTTTACTTCCAAAGAATAACCCTTTTCTAGAACATATTTGGGCCCCGTCAAGCGAGTTTGGTACTTATCGCCTATGCGAGCAGCGAAGGTTCAGGCGAGCCTGCGCATCCGCGCAGTCTCGCCAGAACCTTCGCTGCTCGCTTATACAAGCAGTTAATCAAGAAGAACCTTCAGACAGAAAGCCATATCCCTGGCTGGGCATGCGCAGTTAAAATTTGTCATGACTGAATGCTCGAAGACACAAATTCGCTTGGCGGGGCTCATTTAATTTCAATACATCTATTCGCTGCTCGCTTATACAAGCAGTTAATCAAGAAGAACCTTCAGATAGAAAGCCATATCCCTGGCTGGGCATGCGCAGTTAAAATTTGTCATGACTGAATGCTCGAAGACACAAATTCGCTTGGCGGGGCTCATTTAATTTCAATACATCTATTCGATCCCTAATGAAATACTTGTATATGAGCCCCGCCAAGCGAATTTGTGTCTTCGAGCATTCCGTTTTGACAAATTTTAACTGAGCATGCCCAGCCATTAAGAGGGGCCAGGGATATGGCTTCCTGTCTGAAGGTTCCTCTTGATTCACTGCTTGTATGCATAGGCGATAAGTACCAAAATCGCTTGACGGGGCCCATATGTTCGAGAAATCGAGGGACAGAAGTGAGGCCAATGGTCATGAATCGAAACAATAACCTCACACCTCCTATCCAAAAGACGTACAAACATGAAACAACTTCACCATAATAAAAACGCCACAAGCGTAAAGCCAAACGGAAAGTTACTTTCAAACAAAACAGCCAAACGGCTATCCGAAATAAAAAGATATTAGTTTTTCTAATTGATCATTTACTATGATTAACTTGTGCGCCCAGCGAAGAATCGGATCAGCCTGCGCAACCATATAGTCTGATTAGAGACTTCTCTTGCTGCATGAGGGAACATTAGGCCATTAGCTATCCCTAGAGCGCACAACAAAGACTCTGATCAGACTGCGCGAGTCCTCGCTGGGTGCACATGTAAATTGTAGGTAATGCTGTGCCCCGGCTCAAGATGTACATGTATCTGTTGATAAATGGTTGAAATTATTAAAAGGAATTTAAAAAAAAGACGGATCAAGACTGAGCGATTCCTTTCTTTCTTGTCAGCATATTCATTGCCGACAATGCTTATATGGCTCGGAAGCCAACAAAACAAATTTTGGTGTGTTATAGAAATTCCATGATGTTTTTCAATCAACTTTTGTATTTGAGGATTTTTAGATAACGAATGGTCTAAAGCCTTAAGCACAGAAAGTGAAAGCACAGAAAGTGAATCAGAAAATATAATTGCTTTTTGAAATGTTGAAGAACTGATAAAATCTAAAGCTAGGTCTATTGCTTTGGCTGCAGCTGCAGGTGTAAAAATAGATGAACCATCTGGAAGGCGCAAGGTTTGGTGCGTATCTTGAGAAACATACGCAGAACCAACTTTTTCTCCTTCTTTGGAACCATTAGTCTAGACTTGCTGGTAATCATGTAAGTCAAACAGAATAGAAGGTTTTTAATACACCAAGATAGAACTTCGGCCGTTTCATGTATTTGAATGTTTTTTAAGGTCGATACATGAATTTTCTAGCAGTGGTAATATACGCAATCAAAAAGGTTTGGTTGCTGTGGGTATAGTTTCATACTTATCTACAAATTCAGGTGGAAATGAAATTTTGGATGCCGGGTTGGATGGATTAGCAGCAAGTCTGATCGCATACTGAAGAGAAAGTTTCTCTCTGCGCGAAGTTAAAGATGGTTCACCTGCTTCAACATAAAGGCTTAATACGGGAGAAGTACCGAAGGCTCCCATAGCCAGACGAAGGCCTTGGCGATGGATAGTATCCAAAGATTTTAAATAGGACTTTCTGGCAGAACTATAAACAAAAGACCCACAATCTAATTTAGATCTTATTAAAGACCGGTAAAGATGTAATAAAGTATACCGATCTGCATTCCAACTTGTATGAGCTAAAACTTTAAAAAGATTCAAAGCTTTTAAGCATTTCGCTTTTAGATATTTAATGTGCGGAATAAAAGATAACTTTTGATCAAATATGACCCCAAGAAATTTGGCTTCTTCAACAACAGGAATTTGTGATCCCAATGAAAAGAGAGAAGGATGTTCCTGTTTCTTCTGCAGCTTACAAAAAAGGAACACACTGCGTTTTCGACTTGGAGAACTTGAAACCATTTTATCAGTCCATTTTTCTATTCTTTTTAATTTTTGTTATAACTTTCTTTCGATTGTTTTCATATTTTTGAACGGTAACATATACCAAAATCATCAACATACAATGAACAAGCTGTTTTGTCGTTCAAACATTGTACAATATTGTTTATTGGTTTGGTCGCCATGAGGCGGGCAAACCGGGTATAATGACCAGATTGTAACTGTTCCATGGAGGGGCACGTGACGTGATCAACCAATCAGCTTTAACGATGATGCAATACTATACTGCATTTACAGGAAACAGCCTGTCTGAATAGCGAAACAGACCGAAAAGCAAGCGCTTCAACTCCAACAACTGATCCGGTATCAGTGTTCGAACTGTTTGATCTGAAAGAGGTCCATGCATTAGACCAGGCTGGGTTCAATATTTTAAACGACTACGTTTTTTCCCGCCGCCCTGTCAATCCGCAAGTGATTAGAAGTTATAAATATCACTTATGCAGTGCAGAACCGTTTGATCTATAAATAAGTTAGTGTGTGCAGGGGGTCTTTGAATGCGAGCTTATCATGTAGTTACAAGTATAAGGTTACACATTATCATTAATGATATTTACACCTATTGAACTATCACTATTTGTGATCTCAGGAATAACAGAAATTGATTTGTTTGGAGCAAATTCTTTTCTTAAGAGAAGCCCGTATATTTTTCAAAGAATTTCCAGATAGTCTGTAATATTTTTTTTTTTGTTCCGGCTACACCGCAGCAGACAAAGTCCAGCTACATGTATATATGGGATGTGATGTTGAAACCCGCACGTGCAGCTACCCAGTGGAGCTAGGCGCATAGATACTTCACCCCACACACACTCACACACCTATATTGTTTAAGCGCATAGTGAAGCCTCAGGCGAGACTGCGCAGCCTTGTTTGTGTGTTTTCTGCTTACTCATAAGCTGTCTCAAATATTTAAAGGGGCGCTTCTGCTATCAAAGAGGCATTGAATCAAATGCCACAGCACAAGGAAAAAGGGTAACACTGTCACACAAATAATAATGAAAGTGGAAGCTACGCTCCAAAGAGTCTGAGAGCAAAGCGAAAACACATATGCATGGTGATCCAAGCCTTTGTAGGCCACAATGCTACATCAACGACTAGGATCAGCCTGCACATTGATGCAATGTGATCAGTCTTTACTGAACCCTTAAATCTTACGAAGTCACAAGGCTAAGTGAAACCCTTTGCCTTACATACCGGTAGTGGGTGCGCATGTTCAGTGTTTGCAGGTCGTTGAGAAACCAGCGAAGACACATCTTAGCGTACTCATGCAAACCGATTAGAGTCTTCGCTGATCGCATGCGCCTGATGCAGACGATGGAATTTCACAACATAAATAAGCGAAACTCCTGTGACTCATCAAGGTTGATCTAAGCACTTGCTGCCTGCGTTTCTCACAGTCTGATCAGTATTCGGTGATGGTATGAACCTTCCATTACCACAGGGCTATCCAAGTGAGAGAAGCGAAAACCATTTGCCTCACAGAGTGCATGTTAATCCGAGTCTTTGGAAGTCGCACATATTTCACGCTAAGTTTTCTTTTTTTCGTGCGCTAGCTCATATACGACCAGTACGATGTTGTAATGATAAACCCGGGAACGGTCCGAAATGCTTGTTCTGGATGCATTTTTCGGCATTTTTTTGTGTGTTCAAAGTATTAAAAATTCTGATTTCTGAAAAATTTGGGAGTTCGAATTAAATGAGAAAGTTTTCAGCCACAGATTCGAAATAAGTTTGGGTGTTCGAACTGCTAGGGTGTTCGAACTAATTGGTCATCTACCGTAGTCTACCATTTTTACGTATTTCGAAACACACCTATTCAAATACATTGCCATTTTTTGGAAAAAAAAAAAAAAAGAAAAAAAATTAAAAAGAAAAATTGGAATATTCAAGTTGCCTTTTTTTCTCAAAACATAGAATGCGGGGAGTCGACAGAAACGCCTCGACGAGGCGATTCTATCGAGTACCCACAATCTACTGTCTCAGCGCATGAATACGGAAATTAATGTATACCCCTGCATACCCGAGCTTTACTATATAAAAGTGTAGATTATATTTTCTTGTCCCTTGGGATCATTGATTCCATTGTGGAATTTTGAAAATATCTGAGGGTCACTGATGAGGCCTAATTGGCCGGAACTAGCTAGTCTGGCCCAGAAAACATGTACACTCCATATTTTTCAGTTCTTTGGTGTATTCCTTGCTTCCAAAGGATAGCCCTTTTATAGAACATATTTAACTTCACTACAACTGGTGTGTGGGGATGTGTGGCGGCTGTAAAACGTCTCCCTGCCCTACATCATAGTGTAGATTATATTTTCTTGTCCTTTGGGATCATTGATTCCATTGTGGAATTTTGAAAATATCTTAGGGTCACTGATGAGGCCTAATTGGCCGAAACTAGCTAGTCTGGCCCGGAAAACATGTGCACACCATATTTTTCAGTTCTGTGGTGTATTCCTTGCTTCCAAAGCGTAACCCTTTTATAGAACATGTTAAAGGGGATCACAATTCTATAGGCGTGATTTCGTGATGGAAATACAAGTTTAAGGACCTTATGGCTGCTACTCTGTTGACTCTGTCCAACTGAAAAAAGGGTCTACTCTAAAAGGGGGAGGATTTGCTCCTCAAGGGGTCTACTCTAAAAGGGAAGAATTTACTCCCCAGGAGCAAATTCTTTCCTCTAAGAGTATACCCCTTAGACATATCAAAAGAGAAATTACTTTTGCAGGAGTAGCGGTCATTTTCGCAAATTTCACGTTTTGCAATGCCATTATGGAGTTAGTCCATGGGGCCATGGAAACGAAAAACAACAGAAAATAACTACTACTACTCACAAAGTGTGGCTGGCTGCGGTAGCTCAGTCGGATGCAGTCTGACTGGCGATAAGGAAGGCTCGGTTTCGATACCTACGGGGGTCGGCAACATTCTTTCGTGGGGACTGATTATGATATCTTTTCTATGGTCATTCTCTCCCTTCCACTGATTCAGGAAGGGCAGGGGTCAGTTTTTGGCGACAGAATGCGCACTGAACTGGTAAACCGCTTACGGATAAGCCTGCTCAGGAAAAGCGTGGATAGGTACACTGACAGGCCCAAACATGACCCAAATCAGTGTTGACTGGGCCGTTAAATACAAATAATCAAAACTTGCAAAGTTTACTTCACACAGATAGGAACAGATTTATATATTCTGGACATCTTTCGGTACGGTGGTAGCTCTAATAATACGCAAATGTTGGAAAGACAGAGAATATTATTTTTTCCTTATTTATAAAGATCGCTGGGTGTAACGGGCCTCCATGTGGCCCAGTGGATAAGAGTGCTGACTCTTAATCATTAGGTCTCTCAACGGTGTAGGTTTGAGCATGGCTCAGGTCACATAATGAGAAGTTCTGCAATGGAAGGTCAGGAGGTTTTTCATCGGGCACTCTAGTTTTCGCTCACCTCCGATTAACGATCGGCTTGATGTGAGTGAAATAATCTTGAAAGGATCGTAAAACCAAACATAAAAAGATCGCTGGGTGTGTAAAAACATTTACATGTCTTTGCTACTAGAATAAACGGCAGTGCCAAGGTCGAAGGTTCTAACTCTTCCAAATATATAAAATATTTAGGGAGCGAAACAAAGTCATAACGTTGATGGGTCGTTGTTTATTGTTCTTGAGCCCAGCACAGATAGCAATAGTTTCCGTTCTAAATCTTCATGACTACTAAGTGACCTACCACCAGTTACAGACTTAGTTGTTAAAAGACTTTTTGGTGCATTCGATGGGGGCTATTGTATCTGATAAGCCGAGAATGGTGTTCTCTATTTCCACTCAATACTTGACGTTTTACTAATCAGTTTCTTTTACAATTAAATTGTGATCCAGAAAGATATACAGAAGGATTGCAAATTTCAGGTTTTTGCGGAGGTACCGCTCAAAGAAACGGCCGAGGTTTGAGATACAGTCTGATTCGCAGCACTTTGTCTGGGCAGGCTTAGATCTTCCTAGGCGGTTCAGCAATACAGCAGTCCAATATATTGCCCCAAGGTCTGATCGGCCCCAGTCCATCGGGGATTGAAGAAATAGATTGGGCTGCATGATGCTTCCACACAGAGCTGATACCGGCCGCACATGAGTAGTGTTAAATCGCCTAGAAAGTCTAAGCCTGCTCAGGAAAAGTGGCTCGAGTCGGACTGTTCATGCATTTCAACCATTTAGTTTCATTGGGCGACAGGGCTTGAGAAGAAGGAGTTTTATCTTTCCGTTTAAAGTCCAACAAAATTGGGTGCAATGTCTCAAAAAAGACTCATACAGTGATAACAGGGACGATAACAACAAATGAAATAGATAACCAAGGCCCTATAGAAGGTCTGATGACTTAGGAAAAATCTTTTTATATGCCCGTTTGAAAAACAACAACAACAACAAATACAAAACCAAAAAAAAAAAAAAAAAAAAAAACGGTCGTATTAAGTTATGGGGGTTGGTTTCCGTCCGTTCGTAAACTTTTTTTTCGTTTCCGTATAACTCCTACTATACAGTTTTCATTCGATCAAGCCTAAAATGTGTATGTAGTAAGGCTAAGATGTGAAGATATATGCCACCAAATACTAACAGAGTTATGACTTTTTGAAAAATTCGGTTTACATTTTCGTTTGGTTAAGTTTTGTGCTATACATGTGTAAACCGTATGTAAGTTACATTTAGTTTATACTTGCCATGGCGTTAAACAATTTACCACATAATACTCATCACTACCTACCCCTCCTGATACCAAGGTCACAGACTTCGAATTTTTATGTACACGTGTTGTATTAAAGTTTATTATTTTTATTCAAAAAATGCATTAAGCGGGATAATAATATCAGCTGGCTCAAATCAGAATGTAGACTGACAAGACCAAACCTATTGGATGCTTTTTGAAAGCAGCCAACTTGTTTTGATGTTAAATAGCGTAGTTGAAAGAATACTACCCTGTGGGACACCCTGTTCTTAACCATAGAGATCTGACTGATGGCAAGAATGTACTTCATTTATCACAAAGCACTGTGAAGAATGTTTGGCAGTAAAGTGTGACAACTTTGCACCTGTGACCTCAAACAGTACAGGGCTGATGTAAATTTCAACAATAACCATCATGACATTATATTTTACTGTTGTTTTTATACGCCCGTTTGTAGAAGCGGTCGCTTTTTTGGTATGGTGTCGACGTCCGTCCGTGCGTACGTAAACTTTTTGTTTCCGGATAACTCCTACAGTTTTCATCCGATTAAGCTGAAACTTGGTAGGTAATACGATCATGACATGATGTAGCGCATACTATATTTCGAGGTTACGGTCCACCAAATAATTACTGAGTTATGCCCCTATGAACATTTTTGTAAACTTTCGTTTCCGGATAACTCCTCCCGCAGTTTCTATCTGATCAAGCTGAAACTTGGTACTAGATAGTTAGACCATGAGATGTTGTAGCGCATATAATTTCGAGGTTATGGTCCACCAAATATTCACAGAGTTACGCCCCTTTGATTTTTTTTGTAAACTTTTTCGTTTCCGGATAACTCATCCTACAGTTTTTATTTGATCAAGCTGAAACTTAGTATGTAGTAAGACCATAACATTATGTAGCGCATATTTTTTCGAGGTTATAGTTCACCAATATTTATAGAGTTATGTACCTTTGAGTATTTCTGTAAATATTTCGTTTCGGGATAACTCCTACAATCAACATTTGATCAAGCTGAAACTTGATATATAGTTAGAACATGATTTGGAGCAGATCATATTGTTAGGGCCCCACAATGACTACAACTACATTGCTGTTGTCCGTATGTTTGTAACGCCTTAACCAAAAACTTAATGTCGGTCATAACTTAAAATGGATTTGCCCTACTCTCATGAAACTTCACACACATAATCACCATCACAAGACCTATATTCTGACAAAGGACCATAATTATATTGCTCTTGTTCGTCTGTTTGTCTTGCCTTAACCCAAAACATTTAACCTTGGTCATATTTTCGAAAGTATTCGCATTTCTCTCATGAAAATTCACGCAAATTGTAAACATCACAAGACCTACATTCTGACAAAAACTTGTACCACACCTCTTTTATATCTCTTTGTGGGGCCCTTTCTAACGTAGTCAGTGATCTGGTTTTGAGGTTATGGTCCAGCAAATAAAAACAGAGTTTTGCCTCTTGAAAGTTTCTCTAAGCAATTTTGCCTGATTTCGGAACCGTCAAGCTGAAACTTGATATAAATACATAGATCAAGATGTGGGGCAGCGTATATTATTTCAAGGTTACAGTCCAAATATTTATAGAGTTATGCCCCTTTTAAAATTCCTTTGAACATTTTGTTTATGGCTAACTCTTCCTACAGTGAACCTTTAATCAAGCTGAAAATTGATATATAGTTTGAAAACAATGTGGAGCAGCGCATATTGTTTCGCGGTTATGACTAACCAGATATAAATAAAGTTATGTCCCTTTGCATATTTCTGTAAGTATTTTGTTTGTGGCTAACTTCTACAGTTAATATCCGATGAAGCTGAAACCTCGTATATAGTTAGACCCTTGATGTGGCGCAATGCTTATTGTTACGGTCCACCAAAAACTTTAATCGAGTTATGCCCCTTTGAAAATTTCTCTAGACATTTTGTTTGTGGCTAACCTCTCCTGCAGGTAACATTCGATCCAGCAAAATTTTGATATTAAGTTTGATATTATGATGTGGAGCAGTGCATATGGTTTAGAGAGGATTGTCCACCAAATATTTAAAGAAGTATAACACTTCGAAAATATCTGTAGATATTTTCATTTTCGGCTAACTCCTCCTACAAGCTGATATGTAGTTAGGCCATGATATGGAGCAGTTCTTATTGTTTCAAGGTTTCAGTCCAACAAATATTAACTTGCTACGGGCGTATAATGCCCCGCTTGCGGAGCTCTTGTTTACCAATGAATGGTGGACGTGTTCTTTATCTAGTACGGAGAACTTTTGATGATCAAAATATTTCAGATAAAAGAAACTTGAATACTACTCATCTCGTTGGTCTTTACATAGAAAAGAAACATTTGAAAGCAGTACCAGGAATGGAATGTTGCACCCGATTCAAAATGGGTAGTAATACATTCCCTACCCACAAATTATGTTTTAAGCACGAATGAGGGAAATGTATTCCGTTAAAATTCCAATTTTTCTCTTGTGTTACGATGAATTTACAAGGTTATTTCAACGCATCGACAAAAATGTTCCACTTATACGATAACACACGCGTATGCTAAAATGACGTCTATCTAGAACAAACAGTTTTTCAAATGAAAATGTTTGACATTTTTCTTATTTCTAGTCCTAATATAGATTGTTGGTGCTCGTTAGAACCGCCTCTATGAGGCGGTTCTAACGAGTACACACAGTCTACGTTTTTTGAGCAAATGTAGGAAAATAAGGTATACCCCTGTAAATGCGTCTTTTTTCTATAGACAGTGGAGTTTAGTGGGTGTTGTTTCAAGGATTCGTTGTATTTCTGCAGTATGATACTTGAAAAAGAAAAAACTCAAACTGATGAAACACGAGCTATTCACTTTGAGCAGTTGAAACTGAAACTTAATGCTTTTGCTAACTTTGTATTTTGAAACCGAGTTTCAAAACAATATGCCTTTCATTATTTTCACGTCAGTTTTTGTTTAATTATTGTGATGACATATTTGATTCGGAACGCAATTAACATTTGTCGCAATTGCATTTTAGCAGAAATATTGACACTCACCTGAAGTTGATGACGTCTTAAATGCAATATCTGGATAAATATGGAGCATCTTCACATTGTCATGTATTATGAGTTTGGCAAATCGAGTAAAAAATACTCAATATTGGAGATTACATGATATGTTTTGTAATGTTCAATTAAAAGTATGTTAATTGGCAATGTCAGGTTGTAAACAAGAGGTCTATGGGCCACTATACCCACCAGAGCTCAGATGGGCCCTACCCAATGGCAACCGCATGTATTTCAACAAACTATAACGAGCTGAAAATCTAAGTAGAGACCCACCCTCCCAAAGTTCATTGCTGCCAAATTTTTCTGAAAAAAAATGACCATTTGGTTTCGATAACAATAAGACTATTAAAGTAATATAACAAGTTTGGGTCTCCTTGCTTGTGTGTACTGCTCATTACGAAAACACACCTATACTAATACATTGTAACCTTTATCGCTGACAAAAATGAAACTTTTAAGATGAAACATTGAGATATTTTTCTTATTTATGCTCAAAATATAGATTATTGGAACTGGTGAGAACCGCCTTATCGAGGGGGTTCTAACGAGTACCCACAATTTATATTTTAGAGCAGAAATAAGAAAATACGGTTTATCCCTGTAAACCCCAGTTTTACTATATAAAAATGGGGATTCAAGGGGGTCAAAATTATATAGGTGTGTTTCCGTGATGTTATACCTTATCATTTTGGTTATCCGTTTGGCAGGTAACTGTCCTTTTGGCTTTCCGTCTGCGACGTTTTCATTATATTGGTGTTAATCTATGTTCGTATTTCTTTCCCTTTGATGTCTTGGATAGGTGTGAGATTATAAGAATCTTATATGGGTGTGAAGGGTGGATGGAAAAATCCGTCCCGAGGGTCACTGTCCGGCATCACTAGGCTTGCCGAGTGATGCCGGACAGTGATCCCGAGGGACGGATATTTCTATCCACCCCTCACATCCATATTAGATTCTTTTTCTTGCATACTTTCCATTTCTTAAAGCGGATTTTTAGTGCTTCAGTCACTTCGGTTACCAACGTCCGCCCTATTGTTTGACACTGCAGGAATGTTTAGTGACGTTGCTGTGACGTCAACCTTAACGACGGCGCATACGAGGTCGTAATCAACAAGTGCATTTATCAAACACGCGATTATATTCGATTTTGGGTCGGAACACCAGGGTCAGAACATAAATTTCTATCCCAGGGAAAAATCACGGATTGCCTTGTCTGGTGTGCAACAAAATTGTATCGATCTCGATTCATTGTTTTCACTTCTATTTATAGTTTTGAGAAAGCATTGCCATTTTAATATTAAGGCTATGGAGAGAAAGAAAAATGGCATGAATGAGCAAGCTATTTAGGCTGTATACGAATTCTGTACTGTAACATTTATGTTACCGACTTAATGTTCATATTTGTCATTGCCAAGCGTAATTCAAAGGATAATTACTAATTTGACTCGTATTTACGAGTCAATAAAAAACAGCCTAACTTATTTGTGGGTGAGACCGATCTCTTCTTTTTAGATGCTATTGCCCTCTAGAATGATACACTTGGACAAACGGTGTTCCATTGCGATCAGCCCAGCACTGAAGAAGCCAGGGTCCTTGTCTCCGGCCCACTCATCAACTGCCGCCACGACTTCCTAATTGGACCGTTCATGACGTACACGGATATCCCTTTTCATGTTTGGGAATAGGAAATAGTCACTAGGTTGTGGTATAAGCTCGTACCCATTCCGCTCAACAGCACCCATAGCAATTTTGCAAGTATGGACTCTTGCATTGTCCTGTTGGTGCAGAATCCCTTTGGAGAGTTTACCTCGACGTTTTTCACGGACTGAGTTCTCACTTGGTGGAGCACATTTGCATAATACGCATGTACTTTTTTTTGCTAGAAAGTCCAACATAATAAAGCCTTGTGCTTCCCAAAATACAGTTGCCATCACCTTTCCAGCAGAGGGTTGCGTTTTGAACTTCTTTTTCCCCGGAGACCCCGGCCCTACCCACTGGCAACTTTGAGTTTTATTCTCTGGCTCATAATAATAGACCCATGTCTACAGTCACCAGACGTGAAAGAAAATCCTTTGACCTGAACCGTTTCTACAATGCGCTGCATACTGATGCCCTGGTTTCCATTTGCTCGTCGCTAAGCGAGTTTGGAACCCAACGGGCAGTTAGCTTGCGCATACCCAAGCGTTTAAAACGGTTGAAACGCTGCCATGTGAAATGTGTAATGCATTCGCTATTTCTTCCACCTTAATCCACCTATCAGAGCACACCAGATCCCGTACTTTGTTACACATTTCTTCATCGTTGGCGTCCAGACTGGTTTCGCCTTCTAAAGACGTTCTACCTCGTTTGTATTCCCCAACCCAGAATTTAACTTGTGCATACCCATAAACATTAGTCAACTCGCAATGTATTTCCTGACCGTTTTTCCTTTCAAATACATGTACCGACGTTTAGCACGGGACTCAGTTTTTGACGAAACGCTTGTTTTTGCATCGCTGGCAAGGTTTGACTTTCAATATCCTATGAGTGTCACAATAAGGGTGCAAGTTTGCTCTCATGCCTAAAACATATGTTGCTATAAAGCATGGAAATCTCGGTTGTTTCGGTCAGTTGGAGTTACCTATTGACTTGCCCTCGAACATGTAGTCCTATACTACAAAGATTAAAAAATACATGGAAGCATAATAGTCAGAAAAGAAGTGAAGGCAATGATCAGGAATCGATACAACTTTCCAACACCTCCCATCAGAGACCCCATAAGGTAAGAAACACGAACATGAAATGTCTGAAATAACTAAACCCTACTGGAAACATAACAAGCGGAAAGCCATAAGCATTACGAAAACATGCCTATACAAAAACATTGTCACCTTTATCGCCGAAAAAATGAAAATTTTAAGATGAAAAATAGTGATATTTTTCTTATTTCTGCTCAAAATATAGATTGTTGGTCCTCGTTAGAACCGCCTCGTTGAGGCGGTTCTATCGAGTACCCACAATCTTCATTTTAGAGCAGAAATAAGAATGATATTTTTCTTATTTCTGCTCAAAAAATAGATTGTTGGTCCTCGTTAGAACCGCCTCGTTGAGGCGGTTCTATCGAGTACCCACAATCTACATTTTAGAGCAGAACGAGGCGGTTCTATCGAGTGCCCACAATCTACATTTTAGAGCAGAAATAAGAAAAATAAGGTTTACCCCTGCAAACCCCAGTTTTACTATATAAATCTGGGGTTAGAGGGGGTCAAAATTATATAGGCGTGTTTTCATGATGGGACAGTTTCTCTCCCCGAAAATGGTCAATCAAAAAGATATAAGCAGTACAAACATGCAAAAACAAACTATAACAGAAGAAACCGCGACAGAGGAACCGCCTTCGAACGGTCACTAAAAGCATGTGGGTGGGGCGGGTGGGTGTGCTTAAATCGATTTGACGTAGCCACAATCCCCGCCCTTGGTTCTGTCGCGGTCTAGGCAATTAATTTGTTCAGTCCGCACGAAGGCTTTCTAACTCATCAGTGCTACATATCCGAGAACATTGAAATCAAACGACTGTGAACGCAACAAGACACAAAGGAGACGTCATAATTACCATGCAAACTGCATATTTTTTTTTCTGCTCCACTAATTAAAGAAAAGATAATCGTCATGCCTTTGCACCCGCTATTAATGAAGGCCTGGGCACCCTTCGCTACCTCCGTATTATAACTCGATATTTTCCGTTGTCTTCCGATAAATTCCGAATCAGAATTTTAGAAGGAAAAAAAAAAAAAAAAAAGAATACCGCTACTAACAAAATGCAAAAAGGACATAGTAGTTTTCATTCTATTTAATTGAAACAAAAACTAAATTGTTCATAATTAAACCTCTACGTGTTTTTTCAGTAAAGATATCCAAACATGGTATTTAAATCTCTTTTTTTTTTTTATTTTGTTAATAAACCCTAGAAGAGAAATAGACATTTCACTATATATTTTAATCATTTCGATAGGCACCGACCACAATCACCCAAAGGTATAGCAAAAATAATGAAAACAGTATCAGCATATTCGTGAATAATTGCAGTTTCAAAATGTTCCAGCAAAAAAATTGTAATTATCTACAAATTTATTTTATGAAATAAAAACTAAAGTGTCGCTATATATTTCTTTACATTTCGGATACAGCGGTCGCCCAAAGTTGGATACGTGAAAGAAGTTAGATATTCCGTCAAAACGTTACTGCGTTCGTTCGTTACTTGTATACCGAAATTTAAGAGCCAGGCTCATAAACCTTTTTCGAGATATACTTTGTTTTCTTGCCCACCAGATAAGGAAATATGTTCTTGCCCTGGTGTTCTTCCCATCATATGAACTAGTCCCGGAAATGAACATCCCCCTAAACCCCAACTTTATATAGAGAAAAATGGGGTTTACGGGGTATACATTATTTTTCTTATTTCTGTTCCAAGACATAGGTTGTGGGTACTCGTTAGAACCGCCTCAATGAGGCGGTTCTAACGAGCACACACAACCTATGTTTGCAGTAAAAAAGACAAATATCAAGAATTTTCATCAGAAAAGTATCCATTTTGGTGATGTGAAACAATACACTATGTCGCACGGGTGTATTATCGTAATGCCAGGCAAACTACATAAGTATAGTGCGCGACATAAGGTAAAATGAACATTTTAGGTGATGTTGTGCAAGAAGAAGAACATAATATTTGGATTATGTTGTAAATGGGCGTTTCCAACCGTCGGGATGACCGTGCTGGCCGGTGTATCATCATGCTCGGTTCCGCTCAGCATTGTCATTCCTCAGGTTGGAAACGCCCATCTACAACAGAACCCCATATCAGATCCTTATATTATTAGGGAATAAAGGAAATATACACCAGTATATACCCCACCGTTTTCGCAAATAGGGGTATAATGTCCAATTGTCATATGCATGATACAAGACTCGCTATCGATACAATTAACCCACACCAGCCATCAGAGAAACCAAAGGGGAAGAAACACAAACATATAATAACTAGAACCTAATGGAAACATCAATAGCGGAAAGCCAAAAGGAGAGTTACTTTCCTACAAAATGGCCAAATGGCCATCACGTTAACGCATCCGTGAAATGAACACCCCACTTTATAGAGAGAACTTGAAATTGGGGTTTACGGGGTTATACAATTTTTTTTTCTTAATTTTGCTGCAAAACGTAGATTGTGGGTCCTCGTTAGAACCGCCTCAATGAGGCGGTTCTTACGAGCAACGTAGGTTGTGGGTCCTCGTTAGAACCGCCTCAATGAGGCGGTTCTAACGAGCACCCACAGCCTATGTTTGCAGAAAATAAGAAAAATATCACGGATTTTCATCAAAATAGTAGCTTTTTTTGCAGGTGTGAAAAATGCACTTTGTCGCACGGGTCATCAATATCTAGGCCAAGGAGGACACAGATGCAATTAGGGCTCAGTCGCCCAAGTGGCTTCAGAGAAGATGTCGTTTAAATGTGTTGACGCCATACAGATGATTTTAGACGACGAAGACGCATAACTGCCTATCATATAAGCTCCCCTTGTGCCTTGGGCTCTAGTGGAATAAAACCCTTAAGTGTTCAACAATACCATTTAATCCATTTAGAACCAGAAACCCCCAAACGGGTGACCTGGCAAACGGTGGAGGCCCAGATCAGACGCCGCAGAACGCGGCGTTTTATCAGGTCCTCCACTGTTTGCTAAAAGTTTAGCCATTTTCTTAATCAATTTTGAAGAAAACACAACCTGACACCCCAAAATTTTGAAATGGACTCCTGCTATATATAAGGAGGAAGATTCCATTTGGTAAAAAGGGTTAATCGGATCATTTTCTGCCCTTACGCTCTCAAATTTTAACGTGGTAACTATGATCACAAAGCGATCAGGTAAAACACCATTACGAAAACACGCCTATACAAATACATAGTAAACTTACCGCCGAAAAAAAACCTCGAAAATTGTAAGATGAAAAATTGTGATATTTTTCTTATTTCTGCTCAAAATATAGATTGTGGGTACCCGTTAGAACCGCCTTATCGAGGCGGTTCTAACTAGTACCCACAGTCTATATTTTAGAGCAGAAATAAGAAAATAAGGTTTGCCCCTGTAAACACCAATTTTAATGTATAAAAGTGAGGTTCGGAGGGGTCAAAATTATATAAGCGTGTTTTCGTGATGCTGTGGCGGAGAAGTGGTGGTGATTTCAGCAAATGTTTTTTTTTCGACTTCTGTATCCTACGAGAAGACAACAAATCATGACGACGAATAACTGCCTAGCCTATAAGCTCCTCGGGTGCCTTCGGTGCCGGTGAAATAAACATTGTAAGTTGTTGTTAACATTAAGCTTTTGATGGTATTATGGGAATGTATGGCACCCTGTCCGTAACATTCATCACGAAAACACGCCTATATAATTTTGACCCCCCTTGAACCCCACTTTTATACAGTAAAACTGGGGTTTCCGGGGGTATACCTTATTTTTCTTATTTTTGCTCTAAATTATAGATTGTGGGTACTCGTTAGAACCGCCTCGATGCGGTGGTTATAACGAGTGCCCACAATCTATATTTGGAGCAGAAATAAGAAAAATATCGCAATTTTTCATCATAAAATGTTTATTTTTCGGTGATAAAGGTGGCAATGTATTTGTATAGGCGTGTTTGCGTAATTGTAGTTGGTTATCCTTGTGTTGTCCTTTGCTACCATTGATTCCATTTTGAAATTTTGAAAGTAACTGAGGGTCACTGATGAGGCTTAATAGGCCGAAACAAGCTAGTCTGGCCAAAAAATATAAAAAAATCTTGTACACTTCATACTTTTTAGTTCTGTGCTGTTTCCCTTGCTTTCAAAGAATAACCCTTTTATAGAACATATTCATTCAAGTGCAACCACATGACACGCATGGAAAATTTTCTGGAAATGTTTTGAACAGTTCGAAGGATCATAAAACTCTTGTTCTCTATGACTACGTAATGAGAGACGCTGTAATTTTATTTGCTGCATAGTCAACAAATCCGTGAAATGAACACCCCTCCAAACCCCACTTTATATAGAGAAAACTAGGCTTAACGGGTATACATTATTTTTTTTTGTTTTCTGCTCCAAGAGGTAGGATGTGGGTACTCGTTAGAACCACCTCAACGAGGTGGTTCTAACGAGCACAAACAACCTATTTTTGCAGTAAAAATAAGAAAAAAATCACGGATTTTATTCAGAGAAATAGCCATTTTGGAGTTATGATAAAATACACATGTGTGTTATCGTTATGCGTTTAAGCTAAAATGGGCCCCGTCAAGTGATTTTTGTACTTATCGCCTATGCGAGCAGCGAAGGTTCAGGCGAGCCTGCGCATCCACGCAGTCTCGCCAGAACCTTTGCTGCTCGCTCATACAAGCAGTGAATCAAGAGGAACCTTCAGACAGAAAGCCATATCCCTGGCCCCTCTAAATGGCTGGGCATGCGCAGTTAAAATTTGTCATGACGGAATACTCGAAGACACAAATTCGCTTAGCGGGGCTCAAATTACTTTC
The DNA here is from genome assembly GCA_963580285.1 of Lucinisca nassula. NCBI lineage: Eukaryota > Metazoa > Mollusca > Bivalvia > Lucinida > Lucinidae > Lucinisca > Lucinisca nassula. The sequence goes on from OY757013.1 coordinate 37,904,413, forward strand.
GGAGCCAACCAAGTAGGAGACTCTTCATGCATCGTTCAGATATCAGTTTGTAGGAAATGTATGATTATTTTCTGCTTGTATGTGAATTCATAGTTTCTACGTAAACTGGGTAGAGCAAAAGTAACATTGCGAGCACCTCTCAACGTGAGTTGATCCATTGAAAAACTTGATAGAGCAGGGTGAATGCACGAGCTTTTCGTCATAAGTTTTCATCTGCTTGTTGACAGATATATTAAAACAAACAAACAACTGCTACCACAAGTGGGTCGATTGTCTCTGGGTTGAGGGTTCTGAACAGGGTATAAATACATTCTGAATAGCGGGATCCTTTGGAAGCAAAAAATTCACCAAATTAACGAAAATAGCGGACTCGGTTTTATTGTGTCTGTTCATGACCAGTACTGAAATGTGTGACACCGGCCACACACTCTAGCACAGGCTTAAGCAAAAGGATTTTAAATGAACTCAGTGATACCAAAGGACCAGAAAATATAATGTACGGGGAGACTTTTACTGCCGCCACACGGCACACACCAGCTGCAGTGAAGATAAATAAGTTCTGAATAGTTGGCCCATCGGAGTCTAACTGTTGGTTTTCATTTGCTCCAGCATTTCAGTGGTTCTTGCTGTCGAGTCCTCACCGTTGTTTCATATCTCTGGTTGTTTGATTTTTGTGTTCTCGGAGATGTTGCACTGATGAGTTAGGAGGCATTCGTGCGGACTGAACAAATTATTTGTTCGAATAGTGACGGAAGTAAGGGCGCGGATTGCGGCCGCGTAAAATCGATTTAAGCCTTAATCGATTCCGGTCAGTGGAATGGTCAGTGGAATTCGTTCCTCTGACTGTTCCATGGCGGTTCTTCTGTCGCGTTTTTTTTTTTTTTTTTGTTATGGTTTGTCTTTGTTGGATGTGCACTATCGCTTATACTTTTTGGTTTTGGATAGCCAAAAGACCATTTTGTGGGAAAGTAACTGTCCCTTTGGCTTTTAGATGGCGGACGAGGAACATCATCAAAAAATGAAAAGATAACTATTGAGGCGGTTCTAACGAGTATCCACAACCTATCATCCCGTAAACCTCGGGTTTCTATATATAAAGAGTGTTCATTTCATGGGCTTGTCCACGTGATGAGACCTTTTATTTTTATTTGTCCGTATTCTTGCTAAAAATACAGACTGTAAGTTCTCGTAAGAAGCGTCTCACTGAGCCAGTTTCTCGAGTACTCACGATCTATAGCCGAACTTCAATGGCCCGAACACCTTTGGGACCTCGAAAATCTGTTCGAGACAGGGGTAGTTCGAGTCACTGAGGCTTACTGCCAGGAGGCATAACGAGATACTTAAGGACATATTTTCGGTGTTCTGTGATGAAAATGTTTGCTGTGTGTACTCATTAAAATCGCCTCATCGAGGCAAGATAAAAGACGAAAATCTCCTTAATTATCTCGCACCATTTCTTATGTAGAGGACTGCCCTAGGGGCTCAAGAACGGGTTCGACTCAGCCATGGTTATCGAGCAATCGGTGTTCGATCCATTGAAGTTCTACTGTATTTGAAACAGAACTAAGAAAAATATCGCAATTTCCATGTCATTTTTACAACGGTGACAGCAAGCAATACACCACATAGGTGTGTTTTCTAGTTTTCTAGTTTTTACAGGGGGTAGACTTTATTTTTCTTGTTTCTGCGCTGGGAGCTGGATTGGGGGTGCTCGCAAGAACCGCATCGATGAGGCGGTTCGGGCGGGCGCCCGCGGTCCGTGTTTTTTTTTTTTTTTTTTTTTTTGGCGGAGATTGGAAAATTGACAACAATTTTCTTTGTTCGGCGAAGGGGTATTGCAATGTATTTGTATAGGCGTGTTTTCGTGATGCTGAGAAAAATTAATTTGATTTGTTTTTTGTTGATTGACTAAATCAAAGCACACAATGCCGTGGATTCGGTGCTGTTTCAGAGTTGCGTGCTTAAAACACACACACACACACACACACACACACACACACACACACACACACACACACACACACACACACACACACACACACACACACACACACACACAGAGAGAGAGAGAGAGAGAGAGAGAGAGAGAGAGAGAGAGAGAGAGAGAGAGAGAGAGAGAGTACTGATTTCATCTCGTAAAATTTAATGTTGCCCTCTGGTTGTTTTGTTTTGTATGTGTTTAATGTTTTGCCGCCAAATGTTGCTTATTTGTATCGCTCCTCTTGTTATTACATTTATTTGTAATCAGAGTGAATAAAAGATTTAGTTTTCTAATGAAACATTTTCTTCACAAATTTGCCACTTCTGCGAGGGCAAGTCAATAAGTAACCAGCCTTTCCCATTTCCAAATGACCGAGACAACCAAGATTTTCATGCATTGTTTTAATAAATGTTTTAGGTATGAGAACAAAATTGCATCCTTTTCCTGCAATTCACTCATAAGATATTGAAAAAGTCAAACATGGCTAGCAATGCAAAAGCAAGCTTTTCGTCAAACTGTAATCCGGTACTTGTATTTGAAAGGGAAAACAGGTCAGGAGACGCATTGCGAGATGTCCAATGTGTATGGGTCTTCTGTACCATCGTATGCACAAGTTAAATTCTGTGTTGGGGAATTCAAACGCGGTAGACGTCTTAAGACCACGAAACAAGGTCTGGATGCCCATCAGATGCCACCGAAAAAGAAATGTGTAACAAAGTAAAGGATCTGATGTACTCTGATATGCGAATTAAGGTGGAAGAACCCAAGCAAAGCGGTGCGAGTCGGACCGTCAATTATTATAAAAGCTATTGGTTTCATTAGGCGACAGGGCTTGAGATGTCATCTCAATGTCAGGTAAAAGTCACACAATATTGGAAACAACGTCTCCAAAATGACCTATACAGTGTTTACGGGAACGTTAAACCTTAAATCCACAACAAATTAATAAATAAGGTGGAGCGAATGCATTACGCATTTCACATGGTAGCATTTCAAGAAATTTACATGATCGGTTGGGTATGCGCAAGCTAACGGCCCGGTCCCAAAATACCTTAGCGACGATCAAATGGAAACCGGGACATCAGTATGCAGCGCATTGTGGAAGCGGTTTAGGTCAAAAGAAGACGATTTTCTTACACGTCTGGTGACTGCAGATGAGACCTTGGTTCAATCGCAACCCTCTGATGGCAAGGTGATGGCGACTGTAATTTTGGACGTACAAGGCCTTAATATGTTGGGATTTCTAGCAAAGAAAAGTACGATAACAGCTGCGTATGATGCAAATTGCTCGATCAGCCGTGAAAACCGCCGAGGTAAACTCTCCAAAGGGATTCTGCCCCAACAGGACAATGCAAGAGTCAACAGTTGCCAAATTGCAATGGATTCTGTTGAGCGGAATGGGTACGAGCTAATACCGCACCCTGCTATTATCCGGTCTTAGTTCCTATGACTATTTCCTATTCCCACTTGAAACAGGGTATCCATGGACGTCATTTCCGGTCCAACGAAGAAGTCGGGGCGGCAGTTGAGGAGTGGGTCGGAGACAAGGACCCTGGATTCTTCAGTTCTGGGCTGATAGCACTGGAACAATGTTCGTCCAAGTGTATCATTCCAGACGGCAATTACATCGTAAAAGAAGAGATTGAACCTAACCAGATTTTTTTTAATTGATTCGCCCTCGTAGTTTCAAGAAAGAAATCATTATCACTATAATCGTTTATTCTAATTGTTTAGGCAAGTTTTGAAGGATCCTGTTTAGTCTGGCAGTGAAAATCTTGTACTATTGTTCAGGGTAGACACCTCGGTAACCTTTCGTCACATTAATTCCGTCCACTGTGTCACATCCCCAATATAATCACACGAGAACGATGTCTGCGTCTTCGAAGTTTCGAAAGTTCGCCTTTTCAGATACCTAAAACGAATGGTTAATTATATTTTGTCTAGACATACCCTATAAATTATTTAATATCTCAAAATGTATTTCATATGAGTCATAACTTTGTTGAATAAGTATTATTTTCGATGAAATGATTAAAATGTATCATGAAATGGACTTTGGCAAGCATTGTAGACCTCGATCAGCCGCCAGAAAAATCTGCATTTATCCGCGGCATTTTATCCTGGTCTGTGTGTGTGTGTGTGTGTGTGTGTGTGTGTGTGTGTGTGTGTGTGTGTGTGTGTGTGTGTGTGTGTGTGTGTGTGTGTGTGTGTGTGTGAGAATTCGGGTTTAACGTCGCTTTCAACAATTTTTCAGTCATATCACGACGGTGTCTGGTTGCGACAGGGAGCTCAATGCTCACGTTTATAGTGCTGCCTCACTGAAGTATCATGTCCCAGACACATTACATGATACCACACCCAGTCACATTATCCTGACACTGGATCGACCAGTCCTAGCTCTACCCCGTAAATCTGAGTGCCAAGCGAGGAGCAGCTAGTACCATTTTTAACGACTTTGGTATGTCGCGGCCCGGGATCGAACCCGAGACCTCCCGTTCCCCGGAGATCCTGGTCTGTACCGTTTGCTCCACAGGGGACAATTTGCATACGGTTTGCCAATTCGTCCCCGCCCATCGGGGCTTGGAGAAATAGATTTGGCTGCGTGGTACTTCCACGCAGAGCTGAAGCTGACCACACATGAGTGCTTAAAGTTAAACCAATTAGAAGCACTAAGTCTGCCCAGGAAAAAGGTGTTAGTTAGACCTCCAATGCACATAAGCATTTTTGTTACATTGGGCGACAGGGCTTAAGATGTCATTTCATCTCAGTGTCGGGTAAAAGTCCCACAAAATTGGAAGAAACGTCTCTAAAATGATAATTTAACTCATCGGGGTCTAAATTTTGATATGTCAAATCCTGTCCTCAGGAGACAATTTGCATGAGAGGTCAAATCCTGTTTTCTCGCAAAAAATTTTCAAAATGAAAATACCGAGCATGCTGAGTGTTAATCATATCCTTTATGGCAGATGCCAGGGCTGTAGTATCAAGATCGATTAATATCACTGGGACCGCCCATGTAAGAATAATTTTCTGTCACATCGCTCTATTGAAATTCTTATTTCTACTCAAGATTCTCGGTGTTCATTGAGGCAGATGTAACGGGAACCTAAAAATGATATTTTTTTGTACCATCACGAAAACACGCCTATATAATTTTGACCTATATAGTAAAACTGGGGTTTCCGGGGGTATACCATATTTTTCTTATTTCTGCTCTAAAATATAGATTGTGGGTACTCGGTAGAACCGCCTCGATGAGGCGGTTCTAACGAGTGCCCGCAATCTATATTTTGAGCAGAAATTAGAAAAATATCACAATTTTTCGTCTTTAAATTTTCATTTTTTCGGCGATAAAGGTGGCAATGTAATTTAGAGGCGTTTTTGCGTAATGACCAATTTCGAAAACATTTCTAGTTGTGTGAAGTTGGCTCTGCAATCGCCCATCTGCATTCAGCTCTGCATAAGACTTAGCAGGATTCCCTTAATGTAACAGGATTCCTGTTAAGTCTAAACCAGAGCTCGACCTAGCTCGACATAGCTCTGCATAAACTTTCAATTCGCCAGTCTTATGCAGAGCTCAACATAGCTCGACGTAGCTCTGCATACAACTTTCAATGTGCCCGTCTTTTGCAGAGCTCGACATAAGTCGACGTAGCTCTGCATGCCAGTTTAGTGCAGAGCTCTGCAATCGCCTCAGGTCTGCATAAACTTAGAAATCAGCACATCAATGCACAGCTCTGCGCTTGACATAGCTCGACGTAGCTCTGCATACTACTTTCAATGTGCCAGTCTTATGCAGAGCTCGACATAGCTCGACGTAGCTCTGCATTAATATTTCAATGTGCCATACTTATGCAGAGCTCGACATAGCTCGACGTAGCTCTGCATACAACTTTCAATGTGCAAGTTTAGTGCAGAGCTCTGCAATCGCCTTAGGTCTGCATAATCTTAGAAATAATCACATCAATGCTCAGCTCTGCGCTCGACATAGCTCGACGAAGCTCTGCATACAATTTTCAATTCGCAAGACTTATGCAGAGCTCGACATAGCTCGACGTAGCTCTGCATACATTTTTCAATGTGCCAGTCTTATGCAGACCTCGACATAGCAGAGCTCGACCTAGCGAATTGCAGAGCTCGACCTAGCTCGACACAGCTCTGCATAAAACTTTCAATGTGCCAGTCTTATGCAGAGCTCGACATAGCTCGACGTAACTCTGCGTAGCTCTGCATACAACTTTCAATGTGCCAGACTTATGCAGAGCTCGACCTAGCTCGACATAGCTCTGCAAACAACTTTCAATTCGCCAGTCTTATGCAGAGCTCGACATAGCTCGACGTAGCTCTGCATACTACTTTCAATGTACCAGTCTTATGCAGACCACGACATAGCAGAGCTCGACCTAGCGAATTGCAGAGCTCGACCTAGCTCGTCACATCTCTGCATGAAAATGTCAATGTGCCAGTCTTATGCAGAGCTCTACATAGCTCGACGTAACTCTGCATAGCTCTGCATACAACTTTCAATGTGCCAGACTTATGCAGAGCTCGACCTAGCTCTGCAAACAACTTTCAATTCGCCAGTCTTATGCAGAGCTCGACATAGCTCGACGTAGCTCTTCATACTACTTTCAATGTACCAGTCTTATGCAGAGCTCGACGTAGCTCTGCATAAATATTTCAATGTGCCATACTTATGCAGAGCTCGACATAGCTCGACGTAGCTCTGCATACAACTTTCAATGTGCCATACTTATGCAGAGCTCGACATAGATCGACGTAGCTCTGCATACAACTTTCAATGTGCCAGTCTTATGCAGAGCTCGACATAGCAGAGCTCGACCTAGCGTATTGCAGAGCTCGACCTAGCTCGACATAGCTCTGCAAACAACTTTCAATTCGCCAGTCTTATGCAGAGCTCGACATAGCTCGACGTAGCTCTGCATACTACTTTCAATGTGCCAGTCTTATGCAGAGCTCGACATAGCTCGACGTAGCTCTGCATAAATATTTCAATGTGCCATACTTATGCAGAGCTCGACATAGCTCGACGTAGCTCTGCATACAACTTTCAATGTGCCAGTTTAGTGCAGAGCTCTGCAATCGCCTTAGGTCTGCATAATCTTAGAAATCATCACATCAATGCACAGCTCTGCGCTCGACATAGCTCGACGTAGCTCTGCATACAATTTTCAATTCGCCAGTCTTATGCAGAGCTCGACATAGCTCGACGTAGCTCTGCATACATTTTTCAATGAGCCAGTCTTATGCAGACCTCGACATAGCAGATCTCGACCCAGCGAATTGCAGAGCTCGACCTAGCTCGACACAGCTCTGCATAAAAATCTTTCAATGTGCCATTCTTATGCAGAGGTCGACATAGCTCGACGTAACTCTGCATAGCTCTGCATACAACTTTCAATGTGCCAGACTTATGCAGAGCTCGATCAGCGAATTGCAGAGCTCGACCTAGCTCGACACAGCTCTGCATAAAACTTTCAATGTGCCAGTCTTATGCAGAGCTCGACCTAGCGAATTGCAGAGCTCGACCTAGCTCGACACAGCTCTGCATAAAACTTTCAATGTGCCAGTCTTATGCAGAGCTCGACATAGCTCGACGTAACTCTGCATAGCTCTGCATACAACTTTCAATGTGCCAGACTTATGCAGAGCTCGACATAGCTCGACGTAGCTCTGCATACTACTTTCAATGTACCAGTCTTATGCAGACCTCGACATAGCAGAGCTCGACCTAGCGAATTGCAGAGCTCGACCTAGCTCGTCACAGCTCTGCATGAAACTGTCAATGTGCCAGTCTTATGCAGAGCTCGACATAGCTCGACGTAACTCTGCATAGCTCTGCATACAACTTTCAATGTGCCAGACTTATGCAGAGCTCGACCTAGCTCGACATAGCTCTGCAAACAACTTTCATTTCGCCAGTCTTATGCAGAGCTCGACATAGCTCGACGTAGCTCTTCATACTACTTTCAATGTACCAGTCTTATGCAGAGCTCGACGTAGCTCTGCATAAATATTTCAATGTGCCATACTTATGCAGAGCTCGACATAGCTCCACGTAGCTCTGCATACAGCTTTCAATGTGCCATACTTATGCAGACTTCGACATAGATCGACGTAGCTCTGCATACAACTTTCAAAGTGCCAGTCTTATGCAGAGCTCGACATAGCAGAGCTCGACCTAGCGTATTGCAGAGCTCGACCTAGCTCGACATAGCTCTGCAAACAACTTTCAATTCGCCAGTCTTATGCAGAGCTCGACATAGCTCGACGTAGCTCTGCATACTACTTTCAATGTGCCAGTCTTATGCAGAGCTCGACCTAGCGAATTGCAGAGCTCGACCTAGCTCGACACAGCTCTGCATAAAACTTTCAATGTGCCAGTCTTATGCAGAGCTCCACATAGCTCGACTAACTCTGCATAGCTCTGCATACAACTTTCATTGTGCCAGACTTATGCAGAGCTCGACCTAGCTCGACATAGCTCTGCAAACAACTTTCAATTCGTCAGTCTTATGCAGAGCACGACATAGCTCGACGTAGCTCTGCATACTTCTTTCAATGTACCAGTCTTATGCAGAGCTCGACATTGCTCGACTTAGCTCTGCATACAACTTTCAATGTGCCATTCTTATGCAGAGCTCGACATGGCTCGACGTAGCTCTGCATACAACTTTCAATGTGCCATTCTTATGCAGAGCTCGACATAGATCGACGTAGCTCTGCATACAACTTTCAATGTGAAAGTCTCATGCAGAGCTCGACATAGCAGTGCTCGACCTAGCGTATTGCAGAGCTCGACCTAGCTCGACATAGCTCTGCAAACAACTTTCAATTCGCCAGTCTTATGCAGAGCTCGACATAGCTCGACGTAGCTCTGTATACTGCTTTCAATGTGCCAGTCTTATGCAGAGCTCGACATAGCTCGACGTAGCTCTGCATAAATATTTCAATGTGCCATACTTATGCAGAGCTCGACATAGCTCGACGTAGCTCTGCATACAACTTTCAATGTGCCAGTTTAGTGCAGAGCTCTGCAATCGCCTTAGGTCTGCATAATCTTAGAAATCATCACATCAATGCACAGCTCTGCGCTCGACATAGCTCGACGTAGCTCTGCATACAATTTTCAATTCGCCAGTCTTATGCACAGCTCGACATAGCTCGACGTAGCTCTGCATACTACTTTCAATGTGCCAGTCTTATGCAGAGCTCGACATATCTCGACGTAGCTCTGCATAAATATTTCAATGTGCCATACTTATGCAGAGCTCGACATAGCTCGACGTAGCTCTGCATACAACTTTCAATGTGCCAGTTTAGTGCAGAGCTCTGCAATCGCCTTAGGTCTGCATAATCTTAGAAATCATCACATCAATGCACAGCTCTGCGCTCGACATAGCTTGACGTAGCTCTGCTTACAATTTTCAATTCGCCAGTCTTATGCAGAGCTCGACATAGCTCGACGTAGCTCTGCATACATTTTTCAATGAGCCAGTCTTATGCAGACCTCGACATAGCAGAGCTCGACCCAGCGAATTGCAGAGCTCGACCTAGCTCGACACAGCTCTGCATAAACATCTTTCAATGTGCCAGTCTTATGCAGAGCTCGACATAGCTCGACGTAACTCTGCATAGCTCTGCATACAACTTTCAATGTGCCAGACTCATGCAGAGCTCGACCTAGCGAATTGCAGAGCTCGACCTAGCTCGACACAGCTCTGCATAAAACTTTCAATGTGCCAATCTTATGCAGAGCTCGACCTAGCGAATTGCAGAGCTCGACCTAGCTCGATACAACTCTGCATAAAACTTTCAATGTGCCAGTCTTATGCAGAGCTCCACATAGCTCGACTAACTCTGCATAGCTCTGCATACAACTTTCATTGTGCCAGACGTATGCAGAGCTCGACATAGCTCGACGTAGCTCTGCATACAACTTTCAATGTGCCATTCTTATGCAGAGCTCGACATAGATCGACGTAGCTCTGCATACAACTTTCAATATGCCAGTCTTATACAGAGCTCGACATAGCAGTGCTCGACGTAGCGTATTGCAGAGCTCGACCTAGCTCGACATAGCTCTGCAAACAACTTTCAACTCGCCAGACTTATGCAGAGCTCGACATAGCTCGACGTAGCTCTGTATACTACTTTCAATGTGCCAGTCTTATGCAGAGTTCGACATAGCTCGACGTAGCTCTGCATAAATATTTCAATGTGCCATACTTATGCAGAGCTCGACATAGCTCGACGTAGCTCTGCATACAACTTTCAATGAGCCAGTTTAGTGCAGAGCTCTGCAATCGCCTTAGGTCTGCATAATCTTAGAAATCATCACATCAATGCACAGCTCTGCGCTCGACATAGCTCGACGTAGCTCTGCATACAACTTTCAATGTGCCATACTTATTCAGAGCTCGACATAGCTCGACGTAGCTCAGCATACAACTTTCAAAGTGCCAGTCTTATGCAGAGCTCGACATAGCAGAGCTCGACCTAGCGAATTGCAGAGCTCGACCTAGCTCGACACAGCTCTGCATAAAAATCCTTCAATGTGCCATTCTTATGCAGAGGTCGACATAGCTCGACGTAACTCTGCATAGCTCTGCATACAACTTTCAATGTGCCAGACTTATGCAGAGCTCGATCAGCGAATTGCAGAGCTCGACCTAGCTCGACACAGCTCTGCATAAAACTTCCAATGTGCCAGTCTTATGCAGAGCTCGACCTAGCGAATTGCAGAGCTCGACCTAGCTCGACACAGCTCTGCATAAAACTTTCAATGTGCCAGTCTTATGCAGAGCTCGACATAGCTCGACGTAACTCTGCATACAACTTTCAATGTGCCAGACTTATGCAGAGCTCGACATAGCTCGACGTAGCTCTGCATACTACTTTCAATGTACCAGTCTTATGCAGACCTCGACATAGCAGAGCTCGACCTAGCGAATTGCAGAGCTCGACCTAGCTCGTCACAGCTCTGCATGAAACTGTCAATGTGCCAATCTTATGCAGAGCTCGACATAGCTCGACGTAACTCTGCATAGCTCTGCATACAACTTTCAATGTGCCAGACTTATGCAGAGCTCGACCTAGCTCGACATAGCTCTGCAAACAACTTTCATTTCGCCAGTCTTATGCAGAGCTCGACATAGCTCGACGTAGCTCTGCATACTACTTTCAATGTACCAGTCTTATGCAGAGCTCGACGTAGCTCTGCATAAATATTTCAATGTGCCATACTTATGCAGAGCTCGACATAGCTCCACGTAGCTCTGCATACAGCTTTCAATGTGCCATACTTATGCAGACTTCGACATAGATCGACGTAGCTCTGCATACAACTTTCAAAGTGCCAGTCTTATGCAGAGCTCGACATAGCAGAGCTCGACCTAGCGTATTGCAGAGCTCGACCTAGCTCGACATAGCTCTGCAAACAACTTTCAATTCGCCAGTCTTATGCAGAGCTCGACATAGCTCGACGTAGCTCTGCATACTACTTTCAATGTGCCAGTCTTATGCAGAGCTCGACATAGCTCGACGTAGCTCTGCATAAATATTTCAATGTGCCATACTTATGCAGTGCTCGACATAGCTCGACGTAGCTTTGCATACAACTTTCAATGTGCCAGTTTACTGCAGAGCTCTGCAATCGCCTTAGGTCTGCATAATCTTAGAAATCATCACATCAATGCACAGCTCTGCGCTCGACATAGCTCGACGTAGCTCTGCATACAATTTTCAATTCGACAGTCTTATGCAGAGCTCGACATAGCTCGACGTAGCTCTGCATACATTTTTCAATGAGCCAGTCTTATGCAGATCTCGACATAGCAGATCTCGACCCAGCGAATTGCAGAGCTCGACCTAGCTCGACACAGCTCTGCATAAAAATCTTTCAATGTGCCAGTCTTATGCAGAGCTAGACATAGCTCGACGTAACTCTGCATAGCTCTGCATACAACTTTCAATGTGCCAGACTTATGCAGAGCTCGACCTAGCGAATTGCAGAGCTCGACCTAGCTCGACACAGCTCTGCATAAAACTTTCAATGTGCCAGTCTTATGCAGAGCTCGACCTAGCGAATTGCAGAGCTCGACCTAGCTCGACACAGCTCTGCATAAAACTTTCAATGTGCAAGTCTTATGCAGAGCTCCACATAGCTCGACTAACTCTGCATAGCTCTGCATACAACTTTCATTGTGCCAGACTTATGCAGAGCTCGACCTAGCTCGACATAGCTCTGCAAACAACTTTCAATTCGTCAGTCTTATGCAGAGCACGACATAGCTCGACGTAGCTCTGCATACTTCTTTCAATGTACCAGTCTTATGCAGAGCTCGACATTGCTCGACTTAGCTCTGCATACAACTTTCAATGTGCCATTCTTATGCAGAGCTCGACATGGCTCGACGTAGCTCTGCATACAACTTTCAATGTGCCATTCTTATGCAGAGCTCGACATAGATCGACGTAGCTTTGCATACAACTTTCAATGTGCCAGTCTTATGCAGAGCTCGACATAGCAGTGCTCGACCTAGCGTATTGCAGAGCTCGACCTAGCTCGACATAGCTCTGCAAACAACTTTCAATTCGCCAGTCTTATGCAGAGCTCGACATAGCTCGACGTAGATCTGTATACTGCTTTCAATGTGCCAGTCTTATGAGGAGCTCGACATAGCTCGACGTAGCTCTGCATAAATATTTCAATGTGCCATACTTATGCAGAGCTCGACATAGCTCGACGTAGCTCTGCATACAACTTTCAATGTGCCAGTTTAGTGCAGAGCTCTGCAATCGCCTTAGGTCTGCATAATCTTAGAAATCATCACATCAATGCACAGCTCTGCGCTCGACATAGCTCGACGTAGCTCTGCATACAATTTTCAATTCGCCAGTCTTATGCAGAGCTCGACATAGCTCGACGTAGCTCTGCATACTACTTTCAATGTGCCAGTCTTATGCAGAGCTCGACATAGCTCGACGTAGCTCTGCATAAATATTTCAATGTGCCATACTTATGCAGAGCTCGACATAGCTCGACGTAGCTCTGCATACAACTTTCAATGTGCCAGTTTAGTGCAGAGCTCTGCAATCGCCTTAGGTCTGCATAATCTTAGAAATCATCACATCAATGCACAGCTCTGCGCTCGACATAGCTTGACGTAGCTCTGCTTACAATTTTCAATTCGCCAGTCTTATGCAGAGCTCGACATAGCTCGACGTAGCTCTGCATACATTTTTCAATGAGCCAGTCTTATGCAGACCTCGACATAGCAGAGCTCGACCCAGCGAATTGCAGAGCTCGACCTAGCTCGACACAGCTCTGCATAAACATCTTTCAATGTGCCAGTCTTATGCAGAGCTCGACATAGCTCGACGTAACTCTGCATAGCTCTGCATACAACTTTCAATGTGCCAGACTCATGCAGAGCTCGACCTAGCGAATTGCAGAGCTCGACCTAGCTCGACACAGCTCTGCATAAAACTTTCAATGTGCCAATCTTATGCAGAGCTCGACCTAGCGAATTGCAGAGCTCGACCTAGCTCGATACAACTCTGCATAAAACTTTCAATGTGCAAGTCTTATGCAGAGCTCCACATAGCTCGACTAACTCTGCATAGCTCTGCATACAACTTTCATTGTGCCAGACGTATGCAGAGCTCGACCTAGCTCGACATAGCTCTGCAAACAACTTTCGATTCGCCAGTCTTATGCAGAGCACGATATAGCTCGACGTAGCTCTGCATACTTCTTTCAATGTACCAGTCTTATGCAGAGCTCGACATTGCTCGACGTAGCTCTGCATACAACTTTCAATGTGCCATTCTTATGCAGAGCTCGACATAGCTCGACGTAGCTCTGCATACAACTTTCAATGTGCCATTCTTATGCAGAGCTCGACATAGATCGACGTAGCTCTGCATACAACTTTCAATATGCCAGTCTTATACAGAGCTCGACATAGCAGTGCTCGACCTAGCGTATTGCAGAGCTCGACCTAGCTCGACATAGCTCTGCAAACAACTTTCAATTCGCCAGTCTTATGCAGAGCTCGACATAGCTCGACGTAGCTCTGTATACTACTTTCAATGTGCCAGTCTTATGCAGAGTTCGACATAGCTCGACGTAGCTCTGCATAAATATTTCAATGTGCCATACTTATGCAGAGCTCGACATAGCTCGACGTAGCTCTGCATACAACTTTCAATGAGCCAGTTTAGTGCAAAGCTCTGCAATCGCCTTAGGTCTGCATAATCTTAGAAATCATCACATCAATGCACAGCTCTGCGCTCGACATAGCTCGACGTAGCTCTGCATACAACTTTCAATGTGCCATACTTATTCAGAGCTCGACATAGCTCGACGTAGCTCAGCATACAACTTTCAAAGTGCCAGTCTTATGCAGAACTCGACATAGCAGAGCTCGACCTAGCGTATTGCAGAGCTCGACCTAGCTCGACATAGCTCTGCAAACAACTTTCAATTCGCCAGTCTTATGCAGAGCTCGACATAGCTCGACGTAGCTCTGCATAATACTTTCAATGTGCCAGTCTTATGCAGAGCTTGACATAGCTCGACGTAGCTCTGCATAAATATTTCAATGTGCCATACTTATGCAGAGCTCGACATAGCTCGAAGTAGCTCTGCATACAACTTTCAATGTGCCAGTTTAGTGCAGAGCTCTGCAATCGCCTTAGGTCTGCATAATCTTAGAAATCATCACATAAATGCACAGCTCTGCGCTCGACATAGCTCGACGTAGCTCTGCATACAATTTTCAATTCGCCAGTCTTATGCAGAGCTCGACATAGCTTGACGTAGATCTGCATACATTTTTCAATGTGCCAGTCTTATGCAGACCTCGACATAGCAGAGCTCGACCTAGCGAATTGCAGAGCTCGACCTAGCTCGACGTAGCTCTGCATAAAACTTTCAATGTGCAAGTCTTAGGCAGAGCTCGACAGAGCTCGACGTAACTCTGCATAGCTCTGCATACAACTTTCAATGTTCCAGACTTATGCAGAGCTCGACCTAGCTCGACATAGCTCTGCAAACAACTTTCAATTCGCCAGTCTTATGCAGAGCTCGACATAGCTCGACGTAGCTCTGCGTACTACTTTCAATGTGCCAGTCTTATGCAGAGTTCGACATAGCTCGACGTAGCTCTGCATAAATATTTCAATGTGCCATACTTATGCAGAGCTCGACATAACTCCACGTAGCTCTGCATACAACTTTCAATGTGCCAGTTTAGTGCAGAGCTCTGCAATCGCCTTAGGTCTGCATAATCTTAGAAATCATCACATCAATGCACAGCTCTGCGCTCGACATAGCTCGACGTAGCTCTGCATACAATTTTCAATTCGCCAGTCTTATGCAGAGCTCGACATAGCTCGACGTAGCTCTGCATACATTTTCCAATGAGGCAGTCTTATGCAGACCTCGACATAGCAGAGCTCGACCTAGCGAATTGCAGAGCTCGACCTAGCTCGACACAGCTCTGCATAAAACTTTCAATGTGCCATTCTTATGCAGAGCTCGACATAGCTCGACGTAACTCTGCATAGCTCTGCATACAACTTTCAATATGCCAGACTTATGCAGAGCTGGACCTAGCTCGACATAGCTCTGCAAACAACTTTCAATTCGCCAGTCTTATGCAGAGCTCGACATAGCTCGACGTAGCTCTGCATACTGCTTTCAATGTACCAGTGTTATGCAGAGCTCGACATAGCTCGACGTAACTCTGCATAAATATTTCAATGTGCCATACTTATGCAGAGCTCGACATAGCTCGACGTAGCTCTGCATACAACTTTCAATGTGCCATTCTTATGCAGAGCTCGACATAGCTCGACGTAGCTCTGCATACAACTTTCAATATGCCAGTCTTATGCAGAGCTCGACATAGCAGAGCTCGACATAGCGTATTGCAGAGCACGACCTAGCTCAACATAGCTCTGCAAACAACTTTCATTTCTCCAGTCTTATGCAGAGCTCGACATAGCTCGACGTAGCTCTGCATACTACTTTCAATGTGCCAGTCTAATGCAGAGCTCGACATAGCTCGACGTAGCTCTGCATAAATATTTCAATGTGCCATACTTATGCAGAGCTCGACATTGCTCGACGTAGCTCTGCATGCAACTTTCAATGTGCCAGTTTAGTGCAGACCTTTGCAATTGCCTTAGGTCTGCATAATCTTAGATATCATCACATCAATGCACAGTTTTGCGCTCGACATCGCTCGACGTAGCTCTGCATACAATTTTCAATTCGCCAGTCTTATGCAGAGCTCGACATAGCTCGACGTAGCTCTGCATACATTTTTCCATAAGCTAGTCTTATGCAGACCTCGACATAGCAGAGCTCGACCTAGCGAATTGCAGAGCTCGACCTAGCTCGACACAGCTCTGCATAAAACTTTCAATTCGTCAGTCTTATGCAGAGCACGACATAGCTCGACGTAGCTCTGCATACTTCTTTCAATGTACCAGTCTTATGTAGAGCTCGACATTGCTCGACTTAGCTCTGCATACAACTTTCAATGTGCCATTCTTATGCAGAGCTCGACATACATCGACGTAGCTCTGCATACAACTTTCAATGTGCCAGTCTTATGCAGAGCTCGACATAGCAGTGCTCGACCTAGCGTATTGCAGAGCTCGACCTAGCTCGACATAGCTCTGCAAACAACTTTCAATTCGCCAGTCTTATGCAGAGCTCGACATAGCTCGACGTAGCTCTGTATACTGCTTTCAATGTGCCAGTCTTATGCAGAGTTCGACATAGCTCGACGTAGCTCTGCATAAATATTTCAATGTGTCATACTTATGCAGAGCTCGACATAGCTCGACGTAGCTCTGCATACAACTTTCAATGTGCCAGTTTAGTGCAGAGCTCTGCAATCGCCTTAAGTCTGCATAATCTTAGAAATCATCACATCAATGCACAGCTCTGCGCTCGACATAGCTCGACGTAGCTCTGCATACAATTTTCAATTCGCCAGTCTTATGCAGAGCTCGACATAGCTCGACGTAGCTCTGCATACTACTTTCAATGTGCCAGTCTTATGCAGAGCTCGACATAGCTCGACGTAGCTCTGCATAAATATTTCAATGTGCCATACTTATGCAGAGCTCGACATAGCTCGACGTAGCTCTGCATACAACTTTCAATGTGCCAGTTTAGTGCAGAGCTCTGCAATCGCCTTAGGTCTGCATAATCTTAGAAATCATCACATCAATGCACAGCTCTGCGCTCGACATAGCTTGACGTAGCTCTGCTTACAATTTTCAATTCGCCAGTCTTATGCAGAGCTCGACATAGCTCGACGTAGCTCTGCATACATTTTTCAATGAGCCAGTCTTATGCAGACCTCGACATAGCAGAGCTCGACCCAGCGAATTGCAGAGCTCGACCTAGCTCGACACAGCTCTGCATAAACATCTTTCAATGTGCCAGTCTTATGCAGAACTCGACATAGCTCGACGTAACTCTGCATAGCTCTGCATACAACTTTCAATGTGCCAGACTCATGCAGAGCTCGACCTAGCGAATTGCAGAGCTCGACTTAGCTCGACACAGCTCTGCATAAAACTTTCAATGTGCCAGTCTTATGCAGAGCTCGACATAGCTCGACGTAACTCTGCATAGCTCTGCATACAACTTTCAATGTGCCAGACTTATGCACAGCTCGATCTAGCTCGACATAGGTCTGCAAACAACTTTCAATTCGCCAGTCTTATGCAGAGCTCGACATAGCTCGACGTAGCTCTTCATACTACTTTCAATGTACCAGTCTTATGCAGACCTCGACATAGCTCGACGGAGCTCTGCATAAATATTTCAATGTGCCATACTTATGCAGAGCTCGACATAGCTCGACGTAGCTCTGCATACAACTTTCAATGTGCCATTATTATGCAGAGCTCAACATAGATCGACGTAGCTCTGCATACAATTTTATATGTGCCAGTCTTAGGCAGAGCTCGACATAGCAGAGCTCGACCTTGCGTATTGCAGAGCTCGACCTAGCTCGACATAGCCCTGCAAACAACTTTCAATTCGACAGTCTTATGCAGAGCTCGACATAGCTCGACGCAGCTCTGCATACTACTTTCAATGTACCAGTCTTATGCAGAGCTCGACATTACTCGACGTAGCTCTGCATAAATATTTCAATGTGCCATACTTATGCAGAGCTCGACATAGCTCGACATAGCTCGACGTAGCTCTGCATACAACTTTCAATGTGCCATTCTTATGCAGAGCTCGACATAGATCGACGTAGCTCTGCATACAACTTTCAATGTGCCAGTCTTATTCAGAGCTCGACATAGCAGAGCTCGACCTAGCGTATTGCAGAGCTCGACTTAGCTCGACATAGCTCTGCAAACAACTTTCAATTCGCCAGTCTTATGCAGAGCTCGACATAGCTCGACGTAGCTCTGCATACTACTTTCAATGTGCCAGTCTTATGCAGAGCTCGACATAGCTCGACGTAGCTCTGCATAAATATTTCAATGTGCCATACTTATGCAGAGCTCGACATAGATCGACGTAGCTGTGCATACAACTTTCAATGTGCCAATTTAGTGCAGAGCTCTGCAATCACCTAAGGTCTGCATAATCTTAGAAATCATCACATCAATGCACAGATCTGCGCTCGACATACCTCGACGTAGCTCTGCATACAATTTTCAATTCGCCAGTCTTATGCAGAGCTCGACAAAGCTCGACGTAGCTCTGCATGCATTTTTCAATGAGCCAGTCTTATGCAGACCTCGACATAGCAGAGCTCGACCTAGCGAATTGCAGAGCTCGACCTAGCTCGACACAACTCTGCATAAAACTTTCAATGTGCCAGTCTTATGCAGAACCCGACATAGCTCGACGTAACTCTGCATAGCTCTGCATAGCTCTGCATACAACTTTCAATGTGCCAGTCTTAGGCAGAGCTCGACATAGCAGAGTTCGACCTTGCGTATTCCAGAGCTCGACCTAGCTCGACATAGCCCTGCAAACAACTTTCAAATCGTCAGTCTTATGCAGAGCTCGACATAGCTCGACGTAGCTCTGCATACTACTTTCAATGTACCAGTCTTATGCAGAGCTCGACATTGCTCGACGTAGCTCTGCATAAATATTTCAATGTGCCATACTTATGCAGAGCTCGACATAGCTCGACGTAGCTCTGCATACAACTTTCAATGTGCCATTCTTATGCAGAGCTCGACATAGATCGACTTAGCTCTGCATACAACTTTCAATGTGCCTGTCTTATGCAGAGCTCGACATAGCAGAACTCGACCTAGAGTATTGCAGAGCTCGACATAGCTCTGCAAACAACTTTTAATTCGCCAGTCTTATGCAGAGCTCGACATAGCTCGACGTAGCTCTGCATACTACTTTCAATGTGCCAGTCTTATGCAGAGCTCGACACAGCTCGACGTATCTCTGCATAAATATTTCAATGTCCAGACTTATGCAGAGCTCGACATAGCTCGACGTAGCTGTGCATACAGCTTTCAATGTGCCAGGTTAGTGCAGAGCTCTGCAATCAGCTAAGGTCTGCATAATCTTAGAAATCATCACATCAATGCACAGATCTGCGCTCGACATAGCTCGACGTAGCTCTGCATACAATTTTCAATTCGCCAGTCTTATGCAGAGCTCGACATAGCTCGACGTAGCTCTGCATACATTTTTCAATGAGCCAGTCTTATGCAGACCTCGACATAGCAGAGCTCGACCTAGCGAATTGCAGAGCTCGACCTAGCTCGACACAACACTGCATAAAACTTTCAATGTGCCAGTCTTATGCAGAACTCGACATAGCTCGACGTAACTCTGCATAGCTCTGCATACAACTTTCAATGTGCCAGACTTATGCAGAGCTCGACCTAGCTCGACATAGCTCTGCAAACAACTTTCAATTCGGCAGTCTTATGCAGAGCTCGACATAGCTCGACGTAGCTCTGCATACTACTTTAAATGTGCCAGTCTTATGCAGAGCTCGACATAGCTCGACGTGGCTCTGCATAAATACTTCAATGTGCCATTCTTATGCAGAGCTCGACATAGCTCGACGTAGCTGTGCATACAACTTTCAATGTGCCAGTTTAGTGCAGAGCTCTGCAATCACCTAAGGTCTGCATAATTTTAGAAATCATCACATCAATGCACAGATCTGCGCTCGACATAGCTCGACGTAGCTCTGCATACAATTTTCAATTCGCCAGTCTTATGCAGAGCTCGACATAGCTCGACGTAGCTCTGCATACATTTTTCAATGAGCCAGTCTTATGCAGACCTCGACATAGCAGAGCTCGACCTAGCGAATTGCAGAGCTCGACCTAGCTCGACACAACTCTGCATAAAACTTTCAATGTGCCAGTCTTATGCAGAACTCGACATAGCTCGACGTAACTCTGCATAGCTCTGCATACAACCTTTAATGTGCCAGACTTATGCAGAGCTCGACCTAGCTCGACATAGCTCTGCATACAACTTTCAATGTGTCATTCTTATGCAGAGCTCGACATAGATCGACGTAGCTCTGCATACAATTTCAATCTTCTAGTCTTAGGCAGAGCTCGACATAGCAGAGCTCGACCTTGCGTATTGCAGAGCTCGACCTAGCTCGACATAGCCCTGCAAACAACTTTGAATTGGTCAGTCTTATGCAGAGCTCGACATAGCTCGACGTAGCTCTGCATACTACTTTCAATGTACCAGTCTTATGCAGAGCTCGACATTGCTCGACGTAGCTCTGCATAAATATTTCAATGTGCCATACTTATGCAGAGCTCGACGTAGCTCTGCATACAACTTTCAATGTGCCATTCTTATGCAGAGCTCGACATAGATCGACGTAGCTCTGCATATTACTTTCAATGTGCCAGTCTTAGGCAGAGCTCGACATAGCAGAGCTCGACCTTGCGTATTGCAGAGCTCGACCTAGCTCGACATAGCCCTGCAAACAACTTTCAAATCGTCAGTCTTATGCAGAGCTCGACATAGCTCGACGTAGCTCTGCATACTACTTTCAATGTACCAGTCTTATGCAGAGCTCGACATAGCTCGACGTAGCTCTGCATAAATATTTCAATGTGCCATACTTATGCAGAGCTCGTCATAGCTCGACGTAGCTCTGCATACAACTTTCAATGTGCTAGTTTAGTGTAAGAGCTCTGCCATCGCCTTAGGTCTGTATAATCTTAGAAATCATCACATCAATGCACAGCTCTGCGCTCGACATAGCTCGACGTAGCTCTGCATACAATTTTCAATTCGCCAGTCTTATGCAGAGCTCGACATAGCTCGACGTAGCTCTGCATACATTTTTCAATGTGCCAGTCTTATGCAGACCTCGACATAGCAGAGCTCGACCTAGCGAATTGCAGAGCTCGACCTAACTCGACGTAGCTCTGCATAAAACTTTCAATGTGCAAGTCTTAGGCAGAGCTCGACATAGCTCGACGTAACTCTGCATAGCTCTTCATACAACTTTCAATGTGCCAGACTTATGCCGAGCTCGACCTAGCTCGACATAGCTCTGCAAACAACTTTCAATTCGCCAGTCTTATGCAGAGCTCGACATAGCTCGACGTAACTCTGCATACTACTTTCAATGTACCAGTCTTATGCAGAGCTCGACATAGCTCGACGTAGCTCTGCATAAATATTTCAATGTGCCATACTTATGCAGATCTCGACATAGCTCGACATAGCTCTGCATACAATTTTCAATGTGCCAGTTTACTGCAGAGCTCTGCAATCGCCTTAGGTCTGCATAATCTTAGAAATCATCACATCAATGCACAGATCTGCGCTCGACATAGCTCGACGTAGCTCTTCTTACAATTTTCAATTCGCCAGTCTGATGCAGAGTTCGACATAGCTCGACGTAGCTCTGCATACATTTTTCAATGTGCCAGTCTTATGCAGAGCTCGACATAGCAGAGCTCGACCTAGCGAATTGCAGAGCTCGACCTAGCTCGACATAGCTCTGCATACAACTTTCAATGTGCCAGTTTAGTGCAGAGTTCTGCGATCGCATTAGGTCTGCATAATCTTAGAAATCATCACATCAATGCACAGATCTGCGCTCGACATAGCTTGACGTAGCTCTGCTTACAATTTTCAATTCGCCAGTCTGATGCAGAGCTCGACATAGCTCGACGTAGCTCCGCATACATTTTTCAATGTGCCAGTCTAATGCAGAGCTCGACATAGCAGAGCTCGACCTAGCGAATTGCAGAGCTCGACCTAGCTCGAAGTAGCTCTGCATACAACTTTCAATGTGCCAGTTTAGTGCAGAGTTCTGCAATCGTATTAGGTCTGCATAATCTTAGAAATCAGCACATCAATGCACAGCTCTGCGCTCGACATAGCTCGACGTAGCTCTGCATACAATTTTCAATTCGCGAGTCTTAAGCAGAGCTCGACATAGCTCGACGTAGCACTGCATACAACTTTCAATGTGCCAGGTTAGCGCAGAGCTCGACATAGCTCGACGTAGCTCTGCATACAACTTTCAATGTGCCATTCTAATGCAGAGCACGACATAGATCGACGTCGCTCTGCATACAACTTTCAATGTGCCAGTCTTATGCAGAGCTCGACATAGCAGAGCTCGACCTAGCGTATTGCAGAGCTCGACCTAGCTCGACATAGCTCTGCAAACAACTTTCAATTCGACAGTCTTATGCAGAGCGCGACATAGCTCGACGTAGCTCTGCATACTACTTTCAATGTGCCAGTCTTATGCAGAGCTCGACATAGCTCGGCGTAGCTCTGCATAAATATTTCAATGTGCCATACTTATGCAGAGCTCGACATAGCTCGACGTAGCTCAGCATACAACTTTCAATGTTCAAGTTTAGTGCAGAGCTCTGCAATCGCCTTAGGTCTGCATAATCTTAGAAATCATCACATCAATGCACAGCTCTGCGCTCGACATAGCTCGACGTAGCTCTGCATACAATTTTCAATTCGCCAGTCTTATGCAGAGCTCGACATAGCTCGACGTAGCTCTGCATACATTTTTCAATGTGCCAGTCTTATGCAGAGCTCGACATAGCAGCGCTCGACCAAGCGAATTGCAGAGCTCGACCTAGCTCGACACAGCTCTGCATAAAACTTTCAATGTGCCAGTCTTATGCAGAGCTCGACATAGCTCGACGTAACTCTGCATAGCTCTGCATACAACTTTCAATGGACCAGGCTTATGCAGAGCGCGACCTAGCTCGACATAGCTCTGCAAACAACTTTCAATTCGCCAGTCTTATGCAGAGTTCGGCATAGCTCGACGTAGCTCTGCATATTACTTTCAATGTACCAGTCTTATGCAGAGCTCGACATAGCTCGACGTAGCTCTGCATAAATATTTAAATGTGCCATACTTATGCAGAGCTCGACATAGCTCTGCCTACAACTTTCAATGTGCCATTCTTATGCAGAGCTCGACATAGATCGACGTAGCTCTGCATACAACTTTCAAAGTGCCAGTCTTATGCAGAGCTCGACATAGCAGAGCTCGACCTAGCGTATTGCAGAGCTCGACCTTGCTCGACATAGCTCTGCAAACAACTTTCAATTCGCCAGTCTTATGCAGAGCTCGACATAGCTCGACGTAGCTCTGCATACTACTTTCAATGTGCCAGTCTTATGCAGAGCTCGACTTGGCTCGACGTAGCTCTGCATAAATATTTCAATGTGCCATACTTATGCAGAGTTACGTCGTAGCTCGACGTAGCTCTGCATACAATTTTCAATGTGCCAGTTTAGTGCAGAGCTCTGCAATCGCCTTAGGTCTGTATAATCTTAGAAATCATCACATCAATGCACAGCTCTGCGCTCGACATAGCTCGACGTAGCTCTGCATTCAATTTTCAATTCGCCAGTCTTATGCAGAGCTCGACATAGCTCGACGTAGCTCTGCATACATTTTTCAATGTGCCAGTCTTATGCAGACCTCGACATAGCAGAGCTCGACCTAGCGAATTGCAGAGCTCGACCTAGCTCGACGTAGCTCTGCATAAAACTTTCAATGTGCAAGTCTTAGGCAGAGCTCGACATAGCTCGACGTAACTCTGCATAGCTCTTCATACAACTTTCAATGTGCCAGACTTATGCAGAGCTCGACCTAGCTCGACATAGCTCTGCAAACAACTTTCAATTCGCCAGTCTTATGCAGAGCTCGACATAGCTCGACGTAGCTCTGCATACTACTTTCAATGTACCAGTCTTATGCAGAGCTCGACATTGCTCGACGTAGCTCTGCATAAATATTTCAATGTGCCATACTTATGCAGAGCTCAACATAGCTCGACATAGCTCTGCATACAACTTTCAATGTGCCAGTTTAGTGCAGAGCTCTGCAATCGCCTTAGGTCTGCATAATCTTAGAAATCATCACATCAATGCACAGATCTGCGCTCGACATAGCTCGACGTAGCTCTGCTTACAATTTTCAATTCGCCAGTCTGATGCAGAGCTCGACATAGCTCGACGTAGCTCTGCATACATTTTTCAATGTGCCAGTCTTATGCAGAGCTCGACATAGCAGAGCTCGACCTAGCAAATTGCAGAGCTCGACCTATCTCGACATAGCTCTGCATACAACTTTCAATGTGCCAGTTTAGTGCAGAGTTCTGCAATCGCATTAGGTCTGCATAATCTTAGAAATCATCACATCAATGCATAGATCTGCGCTCGACATAGCTCGACGTAGCTCTGCTTACAATTTTCAATTCGCCAGTCTGATGCAGAGCTCGACATAGCTCGACGTAGCTCTGCATACATTTTTCAATGTGCCAGTCTTATGCAGAGCTCGACATAGCAGAGCTCGACGTAGCGAATTGCAGAGCTCGACCTAGCTCGACATAGCTCTGCATACAACTTTCAATGTGCCAGTTTAGTGCAGAGTTCTGCAATCGCATTAGGTCTGCATAATCTTAGATATTAGCACATCAATGCACAGCTCTGCGCTCATCATAGCTCGACGTAGCTCTGCATACAATTTTCAATTCTCGAGTCTTATGCAGAGCTCGACATAGCTCGACGTAGCTCTGCATACAACTTTCAATGTGCCAGGTAAGCGCAGAGCTCGACATAGCAGAGCTCGACCTAGCGAATTGCAGAGCTCGACCTAGCTCGACGCAGCTCTGCATACTACTTTCAATGTACCAGTCTTATGCAGAGCTCGACATAGCTCGGCGTAGCTCTGCATAAATATTTCAATGTGCCAGACTTATGCAGAGGTCAACATAGCTCGACGTAGCTCTGCATACAACTTTCAATGTGCCAGTTTAGTGCAGAGCTCTGCAATCGCCTTAGGTCTGCATAATCTTAGAAATCAGCACATCAATGCACAACTCTGTACTCGACATAGCTCGACGTAGCTCTGCATACAATTTTCAATTCGCCAGTCTTATGCAGAGCTCGACATAGCTCGACGTAGCTCTGCATACGACGTTCAATGTGCCAGTCTTATGCAGAGCTCGTCATAGATCGACGTAGCTCTGAATACAAATTTCAATGTGCCAGTCTTATGCAGAGCTCAACATTACTGCAAAGTAATTTCAAAATCCATAAAGAAATAAGAACGTAATTAACTGTCTTTAAGTTTCGGATCCTTTTTTTACTTTGACCTTGGATGTTCGGAACTGGGTTTTGCACGCGACACATAATAACTCATGATGGTTAATATTTCTGCAAAGAAATTTCAAAACCCATCCAGAAATAAGAAAGTTATAGACTGCGCTTAGGTTTCGGACGGGCGGACGAACGGACGGACGAATGGCGGGGCATAAACTAGGTTAGAATGAAGAATGGACAATCCAATAAACTGCCGTTGTTGTTGAACTATTTAATATAACCAATTAAATCGTCATCTCCTCGAACATTGGTTTTATTTACATGTAAGGAATAACCAGATTCAAAGGGGTGAAAGCCCCAAGAGTAAGTTCTCTTTTTGAAACAGGATCTAAACTGTATCAAACTAAGTCCAAGATCAAACGAGTTCATAATTCCTGGTTGGAGAAACAACTATTATGAGGCAGTTGTCCTAAATCATGATTTTTAAAATGTTCAAGTATACAAGGGCAGAGTGCGGATTTAGGGATGACACTTATTCTTTTCAGATACAGCACTTGTACTACAAGTGACAAAAAGTAATTGGTTTTGTTTTAAATGAGGTTTAGTCCCTGTCAACACTACTAAGATCACTGGGACTTGAATTTAAAACACACACATATTGCGGGTGCTCCTTAGAATCGTGTAATTGAGGCGGTCTTAAACCGTCCCAACAGAATATGTATTTTATGTAGGAATAAGAAATTTTGAGTTTCAACCTGTAAATCCCTTATTTCAAGTACACACAGGTCGTTTAATTGGGGCGGTCTTAAAGAGTACCCAGTCTATTTGAGCAGTCTTAAAGAGTACCAATAGTTTATGAATTTAAGCAGGAATAAGAAAAATAAAGTATTGCCCAGTACACTAACTCTTTCCAAGAACACACAGATTGCGAGTGCTCCTAAGTATCGTCAAATTGAGGCGGTCTTCAAGAGTACCCAGGGTCTAGAAATATGACTAGAAATAAGAAATATAAAGTATACCCCTGTAAATCCACTCTTTTCAAGCATACACAGATTGTGAGTGTTTGGACAGTCGTAAAAAGTATCTACAGTCTATGCATTTAAGCAGGAATAAGAAAAAATGAGTATGTGCCTGAAAACCTGAAAACCCCCTCTTTCCAGCACATACACAGGCTGCAGATGCTCCTAAGAATCGGCTAATTGGGACGATCTGAAAGAGTACACAGAGTCTATTATTTTAGCAGAAATAAGAAAAATAAAGCATACCACTGTAAATCCCAACTTTTCAAGCACCCACAGATTGCGGGTGCTCCTTAGAATCGTCTTATTGAGGCGGTATTTTTTTCTTCTTTGAATCGTCTGAGGCGGTCTTAAATTGTAACTACAGCCTATGTATTTAAGCAGGAATAAGAAAAATAAAAAAGAATAGCCCTTTCAAGCATACACAGATTGCGGGTGGACCATAGAATCATCTAATTTGGGCAGTCTTTAAGTGTATCTAGACGATCTTTGTATTTTATGCAGGAATAAAACAATAAAGTATATCCCTGTAAATCCCTCTTTTCAAGTACACCAAGATTGCGGGTGCTCCTAAGAATCGTCATATGGGTACCGTCTTAAAGAATACCCACAGTCTATGTATTTTATGCAAGAATAATAATAATAACAAAATATCACCCTGTAAACTCCCCTTTTCTGACACACACAGATTGCAGGTACTCCATAGGATCATATAACTTAGGCGGTCATAAAGAGTACCCACAGTCTACGTATTTAAGCAGGAATAAAGAATAACTACAGTCTATGTATTTAAACAGGAATAAGAAAAGTAAAGTATACCCCCTGTAAACCCTATCTTTTCAAACACACACAGATTGCGAATGCTACTTAGAATTGTCTAAATGGGGCGGTCTTAAGAGTACCCACAGTGTGAGTGAGTGAGTGTTTCAGTTTTACGTCCCACCAACAGCTTAGGTCATACAGAGACTGGACTCGGTTTAAGGACTCATCCAAAAGTCTGGAAAAGCCCGGGATCGATCCTGCGACCCCTGAGTTACAAGGCGAGTAGCGTAACCACTGCACCATAGCTTCCAATACTCATAGTGCATGTATTTTTATGCAGGAATAAGTAAAATAAAGTAAGTCTCTGAAAGTCCTCTCTTTTCAAGCACATACAGATTGCAAATGCTCTTTGGAATTATTTAAAGAGTAACCACAGACTGTATTTAAGCAGGACTAAGAAAAAATAAAGTATACTTCTTAAAACCCCACTTTTGTACGTACACAGATTGTATATGCTCCTTAGAATCGTCTATTTGGAGCGCTCTTAAGGGTACCCACAGTCTGTATTTAAGCAGACCTAAGGCGATTGCAGAGCTCTGCACTAAACTGGCGCATTGAAAGTTGTATGCAGAGCTATGTCGAGTTATGTCGAGCTCTGCATTAGAATGGCGAATTTGAAAGTTGTATGCAGAGCTATGTCGAGCTATGACGAGACCTGCATTAGACTTGCGAATTGAAAGTGATATACAGAGCTATGTCGAGCTATGTTGAGCTCTCCGTTAGACTGGCGATTTGAAAGTTGTATGCAGAGCTACGTCGAGCTATTTCGAGCGCAGAGCTGTGCATTGATGTGCTGATTTCAAAGTTAATGCAGACCTAAGGCGATTGCAGAGCTCTGCACTAAACTACCGAATTGATAGTTGTATGCAGAGCTACGTCGAGCTAGGTCGAGCGCAGAGCTCTGCATTGATGTTTATGAAGACCTAATGCGATTGCAGAGCTCTGCACTAAACTGGCGCATTGAAAGTTGTATGCAGAGCTATGTCGAGTTACGTCGAGCTATGTCGAGCTCTGCATTAGACTTGGGAATTGAAAGTTGTATGAAGAGCTATGTCGAGTTATGTCGAGATCTGCATAAGACTGGCGATTTGAAACTTGTATGCGAAGCTACGTCGAGCTATGCCGAGCACAGAGCTGTGCGTTGATGTGTTTTTTTTTCATAGTTTATGCAGACCTAAGGCGAATACAGAGCTTTGCACTAAACTAGCGAATTGAAAGTTGTATGCAGAGCTGCCTCGAGCTATGTCTAGGGCAGAGCTCTGCATTGAAGTGCTGATTCCAATGTTTATGCAGACCTAAGGCGATTGCAGAGCTCTGCACTTACTAGCAAACTGAAATCTGTATGTAGACCTACGTCGAGCTATGTCGAGCACAGAGCTCTGCATTGATGTGCTGATAACAATGTTTATGCAGACCTTAGGCGATTGCAGAGCTCTGCACTAAACTGGCACATTAGAAGTCGCATGCAGAGCTACGTCGAGCTATGTCGAGCTCTGCATTAGACTTGGGAATTGAAAGTTGTATGCAGAGCTATGTCGAGCTCTGCATTAGACTGTGTAATTGAAGTTGTATGTAGAGCTACGTCGAGCTATGTCGAGCTCTGCATAAGACTGGCACATTGAAAGTAGTATGCAGAGCTACGTCGAGCTATGTCGAGCTCTGCATAAGACTGGCGAATTGAAAGTTGTTTGCAGAGCTATGTCGAGCTAGGTCGAGCTCTGCAATACGCTAGGTCGAGCTCTGCTATGTCGAGCTCTGCAAAAGACTGGCACATTGAAAGTTGTATGCAGAGCTACGTCGATCTATGTCGAGCTCTGCATAAGAATGGCACATTGAAAGTTGTATGCAGAGCTACGTCGAGCTATGTCGAGCTCTGCATAAGTATGGCACATTGAAATATTTATGCAGAGCTACGTCGAGCTATGTCGAGCTCTGCATAAGACTGGTACATTGAAAGTAGTATGCAGAGCTACGTCGAGCTATGTCGAGCTCTGCATAAGACTGGCGAATTGAAAGTTGTTTGCAGAGCTAGGTCGAGCTCTGCATAAGTCTAGCACGTTGAAAGTTGTATGCAGAGCTATGCAGAGTTACGTCGAGCTCTATCGAGCTCTGCATAAGACTGGCACATTGAAAGTTTTATGCAGAGCTGTGTCGAGCTAGGTCGAGCTCTGCAATTCGCTAGGTCGAGCTCGGCTATGTCGAGGTCTGCATAAGACAGGCACATTGAAAAATATATGCAGAGCTACGTCGAGCTATGACGAGCTCTGCATTAGACTGGCGAATTGAAAATTGTATGCAGAGCTACGTCGATCTATGTCGAGCGCAGAGCTGTGCATTGATGTGATAATTTCTAAGATTATGCAGACGTAAGGCGATTGCAGAGCTCTGCACTAAACTGGCACATTGAAAGTTGTATGCAGAGCTACGTCGAGCTATGTCGAGCTCTGCATAAGTATGCATATTGAAATATTTATGCAGAGCTATGTCGAGCTATGTCGAGCTCTGCATAAGACTGGCACATTGAAAGTAGTATGCAGATCTACGTCGAACTATGTCGCGCTCTGCATAAGACTGGCGAATTGAAAGTTGTTTGCAGAGCTATGTCGATCTAGGTCGAGCTCTGCAATACGCTAGGTCGAGCTCTGCTATGTCGAGCTCTGCATAAAACTGACACATTGAAAGTTGAATGCAGAGCTACGACGATCTATGTCGAGCTCTGCATAAGAATTGCACATTGAAAGTTGTATGCAGAGCTACGTCGAGCTATGTCGAGCTCTGCATAAGTATGGTACATTGAAAGTAGTATGCAGAGCTACGTCGAGCTATGTCGAAATCTGCATAAGACTGGTACATTGAAAGTAGTATGCAGAGCTACGTCGAGCTATGTCGAGCTCTGCATAAGACTGGCGAATTGAAAGTTGTTTGCAGAGCTATGTCGAGCTAGGTGGAGCTCTGCAATACGCTAAGTCGAGCTCTGCTATGTCGAGCTCTGCATGAGACTGGCACATTCAAAGTTGTATACAGAGCTACGTCGATCTATGTCGAGCTCTGCATAAGAATGGCACATTGAAAGTTGTATGCAGATCTACGTCGAGCTATGTCGAGCTCTGCATAAGTATGGCACATTGAAATATTTATGCAGAGCTACATCGAGCTATGCCTAAGTATGGCACATTGAAATATTTATGCAGAGTTACGTCGAGCTCTGTCGAGCTCTGCATAAGACTGGCACATTGAAAGTTTTATGCAGAGCTGTGTCGAGCTAGGTCGAGCTCTGCAATTCGCTAGGTCGAGCTCGGCTATGTCGAGGTCTGCATAAGACAGGCACTTTGAAAAATATATGCAGAGCTACGTCGAGCTATGTCGAGCTCTGCATTAGACTGGCGAATTGAAAATTGTATGCAGAGCTACGTCGATCTATGTCGAGCGCAGAGCTGTGCATTGATGTGATGATTTCTTAGATTATGCAGACCTAAGGCGATTGCAGAGCTCTGCACTAAACTGGCACATTGAAAGTTGTATGCAGAGCTACGTCGAGCTATGTCGAGCTCTGCATAAGTATGACACATTGAAATATTTATGCAGAGCTATGTCGAGCTATGTCAAGCTCTGCATAAGACTGGCACATTGAAAGTAGTATGCAGACCTACGTCGAGCTATGTCGCGCTCTTCATAAGACTGGCGAATTGAAAGTTGTTTGCAGAGCTATGTCGATCTAGGTGGAGCTCTGCAATACGCTAGGTCGAGCTCTGCTATGTCGAGCTCTGCATAAGAATGGCACATTGAAAGTTGTATGCAGAGCTACGTCGAGCTATGTCGAGCTCTGCATAAGTATGGTACATTGAAAGTAGATTGCAGAGCTACGTCGAGCTATGTCGAACTCTGCATAAGACTGGTACATTGAAAGTAGTATGCAGAGCTACGTCGAGCTATGTCGAGCTCTGCATAAGACTGGCGAATTGAAAGTTGTTTGCAGAGCTATGTCGAGCTAGGTGGAGCTCTGCATAAGACTGGTACATTGAAAGTAGTATGCAGAGCTACGTCGAGCTATGTCGAGCTCTGCATAAGACTGGCGAATTGAAAGTTGTTTGCAGAGCTATGTCGAGCTAGGTGGAGCTCTGCAATGCGCTAAGTCGAGCTCTGCTATGTCGAGCTCTGCATGAGACTGGCACATTGAAAGTTGTATGCAGAGCTACGTCGATCTATGTCGAGCTCTGCATAAGAATGGCACATTGAAAGTTGTATGCAGAGCTACGTCGAGCTATGTCGAACTCTGCATAAGTATGGCACATTGAAATATTTATGCAGAGCTACGTCGAGCTATGTCGAGCTCTGCATAAGACTGGTACATTGAAAGTAGTATGCAGAGCTACGTCGAGCTATGTCGAGCTCTGCATAAGACTGGCGAATTGAAAGTTGTTTGCAGAGCTACGTCGAGCTAGTTCGAGCTCTGCATAAGTCTGGCACGTTGAAAGTTGTATGCAGAGCTATGCAGAGTTACGACGAGCTATGTCGAGCTCTGCATAAGACTGGCACATTGAAAGTTTTATGCAGAGCTGTGTCGAGCTAGGTCGAGCTCTGCAATTCGCTAGGTCGAGCTCTGCCTAAGACTGGCACATTGAAAAATGTATGCAGAGCTACGTCGAGCTATGTCGAGCTCTGCATTAGACTGGCGAATTGAAAATTGTATGCAGAGCTACGTCGAGCTTTTTCGAGCGCAGAGCTGTACATTGACGGCGAATTGAAAGTTGTTTGCAGAGCTATGTCGATCTAGGTCGAGCTCTGCAATACGCTAGGTCGAGCTCTGCCTAAGACTGGCACATTGAAAGTTGTATGCAGAGCTACGTCGATCTATGTCGAGCTCTGCATAAGAATGGCACATTGAAAGTTGTATGCAGAGCTACGTCGAGCTATGTCGAGCTCTGCATAAGTATGGTACATTGAAAGTAGTATGCAGAGCTACGTCGAGCTATGTCGAGCTCTGCATAAGACTGGCGAATTGAAAGTTGTTTGCAGAGCTATGTCGCTCAAGGTCGAGCTCTGCAAAACGCTAAGTCGATCTCTGCTATGTCGAGCTCTGCATGAGACTGGCACATTGAAAGTTGTATGCAGAGCTACGTCGATCTATGTCGAGCTCTGCATAAGAATGGCACATTGAAAGTTGTATGCAGAGCTACGTCGAGCTATGTCGAGCTCTGCATAAGTATGGCACATTGAAATATTTATGCAGAGCTACGTCGAGCTATATCGAGCTCTGCATAAGACTGGTACATTGAAAGTAGTATGCAGAGCTACGTCGAGCTATGTCGAGCTCTGCATAAGACTGGCGAATTGAAAGTTGTTTGCAGAGCTATGTCGAGCTAGGTCGAGCTCTGCATAAGTCTGGCACGTTGAAAGTTGTATGCAGAGCTATGCAGAGTTACGTCGAGCTATGTCGAGCTCTGCATAAGACTGGCACATTGAAAGTTTTATGCACAGCTGTGTCGAGCTAGGTCGAGCTCTGCAATTCGCTAGTTCGAGCTCTGCTATGTCGAGGTCTGCATAAGACAGGCACATTGAAAAATGTATGCAGAGCTACGTCGAGCTATGTCGAGCTCTGCATTAGACTGGCGAATTGAAAATTGTATGCAGAGCTACGTCGAGCTATGTCGAGCGCAGAGCTGTGCATTGATGGCGAATTGAAAGTTGTTTGCAGAGCTATGTCGATCTAGGTCGAGCTTTGCAATACGCTAGGTCGAGCTCTGCCTAAGACTGGCACATTGAAAGTTGTATGCAGAGCTACGTCGATCTATGTCGAGCTCTGCATAAGAATGGCACATTGAAAGTTGTATGCAGAGCTACGTCGAGCTATGTCGAGCTCTGCATAAGTATGGTACGTTGAAAGTAGTATGCAGAGCTACGTCGAGCTATGTCGAGCTCTGCATAAGACTGGTACATTGAAAGTAGTATGCAGAGCTACGTCGAGCTATGTCGAGCTCTGCATAAGACTGGCGAATTGAAAGTTGTTTGCAGAGCTATGTCGAGCTAGGTCGAGCTCTGCATAAGTCTTGCACATTGAAAGTTGCATGCAGAGCTATGCAGAGTTACGTCGAGCTATGTCGAGCTCTGCATAAGACTGACACATTGAACGTTTTATGAAGAGCTGTGTCGAGCTAGGTCGAGCTCTGCAATTCGCTAGGTCGAGCGCTGCTATGTCGAGGTCTGCATAAGACTTGGACATTGAAAAATGTATGCAGAGCTACGTCGAGCTCTGCATAAGACTGGCGAATTGAAAATTGTATGCAGAGCTATGTCGAGCTCTGCATAATAATGGCACATTGAAAGTTGTATGCAGAGCTACATCGAGCTATGTCGAGCTCTGCATAAGTATGGCACATTGAAATATTTATGCAGAGCTACGTCGAGCTATGTCGAGCTCTGCATAAGACTGGCTCATTGAAAGTAGTATGCAGAGCTACATCGAGCTATGTCGAGCTCTGCATAAGACTGGCGAATTGAAAGTTGTTTGCAGAGCTATGTCGAGCTATGTCGAGCTCTGTATAAGTCTGGCACATTGAAAGTTGTATGCAGAGCTATGCAGAGTTACGTCGAGCTATGTCGAGCTCTGCATAAGACTGGCACATTGAAAGTTTTGTGCAGAGCTGTGTCGAGCTAGGTCGAGCTCTGCAATTCGTTAGGTCGAGCTCTGCTATGTCGAGGTCTGCATAAGACTGGCACATTGAAAAATGTATGCAGAGCTACGTCGAGCTATGTCGAGCTCTGCATAAGACTGGCGAATTGAAAAGTGTATGCAATGCTACGTCGAGCTATGTCGAGCGCAGAGCTGTGCATTGATGTGATGATTTCTAAGATTATGCAGACCTAAGGCGATTGCAGAGCTCTGCACTAAACTGGTAAATTGAAAGTTGTATGCAGAGCTACGTCGAGCTATGTCCAACTCTGCATAAGTATGGCACATTGAAATATTTATGCAGAGCTACGTCGAGCTATGTCGAGCTCTGCATAAGACTGACACATTGAAAGTAGTATGCAGAGCTGCGTCGAGCTGTGTCGAGCTCTGCATAAGACTGGCGAATTGAAAGTTGTTTGCAGAGCTATGTCGAGCTAGGTCGAGCTCTGCAATACGCTAGGTCGAGCTCTGCTTTGTCGAGCTCTGCATAAGACTGGCACATTGAAAGTTGTATGCAGAGCTACGTCGATCTATGTCGAGCTCTGCATAAGAAAGCCACATTGAAAGTTGTATGCAGAGCTACGTCGAGCTATGTCGAGCTCTGCATAAGTATGGCCCATTGAAATATTTATGCAGAGCTACGTCGAGCTATGTCGAGCTCTGCATAAGACTGGTACATTGAAAGTAGTATGCAGAGCTACGTCGAGCTATGTCGAGCTCGGCATAAGACTGGCGAATTAAAAGTTGTTTGCAGAGCTATGTCGAGCTAGGTCGAGCTCTGCATAAGTCTGGCACGTTGAAAGTTGTATGCAGAGCTATGCAGAGTTACGTCGAGCTATGTCGAGCTCTGCATAAGACTGGCACATTGAAAGTTTTATGCAGAGCTACGTCGAGCTATGTCGAGCGCAGAGCTGTGCATTGATGTGATGATTTCTAAGTTTATGCAGACCTAAGGCGATTGCAGAGCTCTGCACTAAACTGGCACATTGAAAGTTGTATGCAGAGCTACGTCGAGCTATGTCGAGCTCTGCATAAGTATGGCACATTGAAATATTTATGCAGAGCTACGTCGACCTATGTCGAGCTCTGCATAAGACTGGCACATTGAAAGTAGTATGCAGATCTACGTCGAGCTATGTCGAGCTCTGCATAAGACTGGCGAACTGAAAGTTGTTTGCAGAGCTATGTCGATCTAGGTCGAGCTCTGCAATACGCTAGGTCGAGCTCTGCTATGTCGAGCTCTGCATAAGACTGGCACATTGAAAGTTGTATGCAGAGCTACGTCGATCTATGTCGAGCTCTGCATAAGAATGGCACATTGAAAGTTGTATGCAGAGCTACGTCGAGCTATGTCGAGCTCTGCATAAGTATGGTACATTGAAAGTAGTATGCAGAGCTACGTCTAGCTATGTCGAGGTCTGCATAAGACTGGTACATTGAAAGTAGTATGCAGAGCTACGTCGAGCTATGTCGAGCTCTGCATAAGAGTGGCGAATTGAAAGTTGTTTGCAGAGCTATGTCGAGCTAGGTCGAGCTCTGCATAAGTCTGGCACGTTGAAAGTTGTATGCAGACCTATGCAGAGTTACGTCGAGCTATGTCGAGCTCTTCAAAAGACTGGCACATTGAAAGTTTTATGCAGAGCTGTGTCGAGCTGGGTCGAGCTCTGCAATTCGCTAGGTCGAGCTCTGCTATGTCGAGGTCTGCATAAGACAGGCACATTGAAAAATGTATGCAGAGCTACGTCGAGCTATGTCGAGCTCTGCATTAGACTGGCGAATTGAAAATTGTATGCAGAGCTACGTCGAGCTATGTCGAGCGCAGAGCTGTGCATTGATGTGATGATTTCTAAGATTATGCAGACCTAAGGCGATTGCATAGCTCTGCACTAAACTGGCACATTGAAAGTTGTGTGCAGAGCTACGTCGAGCTATGTCGAGCTCTGCATAAGTATGGCACATTGAAATATTTATGCAGAGCTACGTCGAGCTATGTCGAGCTCTGCATAAGACTGGCACATTGAAAGTAGTATGCAGATCTACGTCGAGCTATGTCGAGCTCTGCATAAGACTGGCGAATTGAAAGTTGTTTGCAGAACTATGTCGATCAAGGTCGAGCTCTGCAATACGCTAGGTCGAGCTCTCCTATGTCGAGCTCTGCATAAGACTGGCACATTGAAAGTTGTATGCAGAGCTACGTCGATCTATGTCGAGCTCTTCATAAGAATGGCACATTGAAAGTTGTATGCAGAGCTACGTCGAGCTATGTCGAGCTCTGCATAAGTATGGTACATTGAAAGTAGTATGCAGAGCTACGTCGAGCTATGTCGAGCTCTGCATAAGACTGGTACATTGAAAGTATTATGCAGAGCTACGTCGAGCTATGTCGAGCTCTGCATAAGACTGGCGAATTGAAAGTTGTTTGCAGAGCTATGTCGAGCTAGGTCGAGCTCTGCATAAGTCTTGCACATGGAAAGTTGCATGCAGAGCTATGCAGAGTTACGTCGAGCTATGTCGAGCTCTGCATAAGACTGACACATTGAAAGTTTTATGCAGAGCTGTGTCGAGCTAGGTCGAGCTCTGCAATTCGCTAGGTCGAGCTCTGCTATGTCGATGTCTGCATAAGACTGGCA
This sequence comes from Lucinisca nassula, assembly GCA_963580285.1. Lineage (NCBI taxonomy): Eukaryota > Metazoa > Mollusca > Bivalvia > Lucinida > Lucinidae > Lucinisca > Lucinisca nassula. Next base: position 37,941,170 of record OY757013.1, read on the forward strand.
CATTGAAAAATGTATGCAGAGCTACGTCGAGCTATGTCGAGCTCTGCAAAAGACTGGCGAATTGAAAAGTGTATGCAGAGCTACGTCGAGCTATTTCGAGCGCAGAGCTGTGCATTGATGTGATGATTTCTAAGATTATGCAGACCTAAGGCGATTGCAGAGCTCTGCACTAAACTGGCACATTGAAAGTTGTATGCAGAGCTACGTCGAGCTATGTCGAACTCTGCATAAGTATGGCACATTGAAATATTTATGCAGAGCTACGTCGAGCTATGTCGAGCTATGCATAAGACTGGCACATTGAAAGTAGTATGCAGAGCTGCGTCGAGCTATGTCGAGCTCTGCATAAGACTGGCGAATTGAAAGTTGTTTGCAGAGCTATGTCGAGCTAGGTCGAGCTCTGCAATACGCTAGGTCGAGCTCTGCTATGTCGAGCTCTGCATAAGACTGGCACATTGAAAGTTGTATGCAGAGCTACGCCGATCTATGTCGAGCTCTGCATAAGAATGGCACATTGAAAGTTGTATGCAGAGCTACGTCGAGCTATGTCGAGCTCTGCATAAGTATGGCACATTGAAATATTTATGCAGAGCTACGTCGAGCTATATCGAGCTCTGCATAAGACTGGTACATTGAAAGTAGTATGCAGAGCTACGTCGAGCTATGTCGAGCTCTGCATAAGACTGGCGAATTGAAAGTTGTTTGCAGAGCTATGTCGAGCTAGGTCGAGCTCTGCATAAGTCTGGCACGTTGAAAGTTGTATGCAGAGCTATGCAGAGTTACGTCGAGCTATGTCGAGCTCTGCATAAGACTGGCACATTGAAAGTTTTATGCACAGCTGTGTCGAGCTAGGTCGAGCTCTGCAATTCGCTAGTTCGAGCTCTGCTATGTCGAGGTCTGCATAAGACAGGCACATTGAAAAATGTATGCAGAGCTACGTCGAGCTATGTCGAGCTCTGCATTAGACTGGCGAATTGAAAATTGTATGCAGAGCTACGTCGAGCTATGTCGAGCGCAGAGCTGTGCATTGATGGCGAATTGAAAGTTGTTTGCAGAGCTATGTCGATCTAGGTCGAGCTTTGCAATACGCTAGGTCGAGCTCTGCCTAAGACTGGCACATTGAAAGTTGTATGCAGAGCTACGTCGATCTATGTCGAGCTCTGCATAAGAATGGCACATTGAAAGTTGTATGCAGAGCTACGTCGAGCTATGTCGAGCTCTGCATAAGTATGGTACGTTGAAAGTAGTATGCAGAGCTACGTCGAGCTATGTCGAGCTCTGCATAAGACTGGTACATTGAAAGTAGTATGCAGAGCTACGTCGAGCTATGTCGAGCTCTGCATAAGACTGGCGAATTGAAAGTTGTTTGCAGAGCTATGTCGAGCTAGGTCGAGCTCTGCATAAGTCTTGCACATTGAAAGTTGCATGCAGAGCTATGCAGAGTTACGTCGAGCTATGTCGAGCTCTGCATAAGACTGACACATTGAACGTTTTATGAAGAGCTGTGTCGAGCTAGGTCGAGCTCTGCAATTCGCTAGGTCGAGCGCTGCTATGTCGAGGTCTGCATAAGACTTGGACATTGAAAAATGTATGCAGAGCTACGTCGAGCTCTGCATAAGACTGGCGAATTGAAAATTGTATGCAGAGCTATGTCGAGCTCTGCATAATAATGGCACATTGAAAGTTGTATGCAGAGCTACATCGAGCTATGTCGAGCTCTGCATAAGTATGGCACATTGAAATATTTATGCAGAGCTACGTCGAGCTATGTCGAGCTCTGCATAAGACTGGCTCATTGAAAGTAGTATGCAGAGCTACATCGAGCTATGTCGAGCTCTGCATAAGACTGGCGAATTGAAAGTTGTTTGCAGAGCTATGTCGAGCTATGTCGAGCTCTGTATAAGTCTGGCACATTGAAAGTTGTATGCAGAGCTATGCAGAGTTACGTCGAGCTATGTCGAGCTCTGCATAAGACTGGCACATTGAAAGTTTTGTGCAGAGCTGTGTCGAGCTAGGTCGAGCTCTGCAATTCGTTAGGTCGAGCTCTGCTATGTCGAGGTCTGCATAAGACTGGCACATTGAAAAATGTATGCAGAGCTACGTCGAGCTATGTCGAGCTCTGCATAAGACTGGCGAATTGAAAAGTGTATGCAATGCTACGTCGAGCTATGTCGAGCGCAGAGCTGTGCATTGATGTGATGATTTCTAAGATTATGCAGACCTAAGGCGATTGCAGAGCTCTGCACTAAACTGGTAAATTGAAAGTTGTATGCAGAGCTACGTCGAGCTATGTCCAACTCTGCATAAGTATGGCACATTGAAATATTTATGCAGAGCTACGTCGAGCTATGTCGAGCTCTGCATAAGACTGACACATTGAAAGTAGTATGCAGAGCTGCGTCGAGCTGTGTCGAGCTCTGCATAAGACTGGCGAATTGAAAGTTGTTTGCAGAGCTGTGTCGAGCTAGGTCGAGCTCTGCAATACGCTAGGTCGAGCTCTGCTTTGTCGAGCTCTGCATAAGACTGGCACATTGAAAGTTGTATGCAGAGCTACGTCGATCTATGTCGAGCTCTGCATAAGAATGCCACATTGAAAGTTGTATGCAGAGCTACGTCGAGCTATGTCGAGCTCTGCATAAGTATGGCCCATTGAAATATTTATGCAGAGCTACGTCGAGCTATGTCGAGCTCTGCATAAGACTGGTACATTGAAAGTAGTATGCAGAGCTACGTCGAGCTATGTCGAGCTCGGCATAAGACTGGCGAATTAAAAGTTGTTTGCAGAGCTATGTCGAGCTAGGTCGAGCTCTGCATAAGTCTGGCACGTTGAAAGTTGTATGCAGAGCTATGCAGAGTTACGTCGAGCTATGTCGAGCTCTGCATAAGACTGGCACATTGAAAGTTTTATGCAGAGCTACGTCGAGCTATGTCGAGCGCAGAGCTGTGCATTGATGTGATGATTTCTAAGTTTATGCAGACCTAAGGCGATTGCAGAACTCTGCACTAAACTGGCACATTGAAAGTTGTATGCAGAGCTACGTCGAGCTATGTCGAGCTCTGCATAAGTATGGCACATTGAAATATTTATGCAGAGCTACGTCGACCTATGTCGAGCTCTGCATAAGACTGGCACATTGAAAGTAGTATGCAGATCTACGTCGAGCTATGTCGAGCTCTGCATAAGACTGGCGAACTGAAAGTTGTTTGCAGAGCTATGTCGATCTAGGTCGAGCTCTGCAATACGCTAGGTCGAGCTCTGCTATGTCGAGCTCTGCATAAGACTGGCACATTGAAAGTTGTATGCAGAGCTACGTCGATCTATGTCGAGCTCTGCATAAGAATGGCACATTGAAAGTTGTATGCAGAGCTACGTCGAGCTATGTCGAGCTCTGCATAAGTATGGTACATTGAAAGTAGTATGCAGAGCTACGTCTAGCTATGTCGAGGTCTGCATAAGACTGGTACATTGAAAGTAGTATGCAGAGCTACGTCGAGCTATGTCGAGCTCTGCATAAGAGTGGCGAATTGAAAGTTGTTTGCAGAGCTATGTCGAGCTAGGTCGAGCTCTGCATAAGTCTGGCACGTTGAAAGTTGTATGCAGACCTATGCAGAGTTACGTCGAGCTATGTCGAGCTCTTCAAAAGACTGGCACATTGAAAGTTTTATGCAGAGCTGTGTCGAGCTGGGTCGAGCTCTGCAATTCGCTAGGTCGAGCTCTGCTATGTCGAGGTCTGCATAAGACAGGCACATTGAAAAATGTATGCAGAGCTACGTCGAGCTATGTCGAGCTCTGCATTAGACTGGCGAATTGAAAATTGTATGCAGAGCTACGTCGAGCTATGTCGAGCGCAGAGCTGTGCATTGATGTGATGATTTCTAAGATTATGCAGACCTAAGGCGATTGCATAGCTCTGCACTAAACTGGCACATTGAAAGTTGTGTGCAGAGCTACGTCGAGCTATGTCGAGCTCTGCATAAGTATGGCACATTGAAATATTTATGCAGAGCTACGTCGAGCTATGTCGAGCTCTGCATAAGACTGGCACATTGAAAGTAGTATGCAGATCTACGTCGAGCTATGTCGAGCTCTGCATAAGACTGGCGAATTGAAAGTTGTTTGCAGAACTATGTCGATCAAGGTCGAGCTCTGCAATACGCTAGGTCGAGCTCTCCTATGTCGAGCTCTGCATAAGACTGGCACATTGAAAGTTGTATGCAGAGCTACGTCGATCTATGTCGAGCTCTTCATAAGAATGGCACATTGAAAGTTGTATGCAGAGCTACGTCGAGCTATGTCGAGCTCTGCATAAGTATGGTACATTGAAAGTAGTATGCAGAGCTACGTCGAGCTATGTCGAGCTCTGCATAAGACTGGTACATTGAAAGTATTATGCAGAGCTACGTCGAGCTATGTCGAGCTCTGCATAAGACTGGCGAATTGAAAGTTGTTTGCAGAGCTATGTCGAGCTAGGTCGAGCTCTGCATAAGTCTTGCACATGGAAAGTTGCATGCAGAGCTATGCAGAGTTACGTCGAGCTATGTCGAGCTCTGCATAAGACTGACACATTGAAAGTTTTATGCAGAGCTGTGTCGAGCTAGGTCGAGCTCTGCAATTCGCTAGGTCGAGCTCTGCTATGTCGATGTCTGCATAAGACTGGCACATTGAAAAATGTATGCAGAGCTACGTCGAGCTATGTCGAGCTCTGCAAAAGACTGGCGAATTGAAAAGTGTATGCAGAGCTACGTCGAGCTATTTCGAGCGCAGAGCTGTGCATTGATGTGATGATTTCTAAGATTATGCAGACCTAAGGCGATTGCAGAGCTCTGCACTAAACTGGCACATTGAAAGTTGTATGCAGAGCTACGTCGAGCTATGTCGAACTCTGCATAAGTATGGCACATTGAAATATTTATGCAGAGCTACGTCGAGCTATGTCGAGCTATGCATAAGACTGGCACATTGAAAGTAGTATGCAGAGCTGCGTCGAGCTATGTCGAGCTCTGCATAAGACTGGCGAATTGAAAGTTGTTTGCAGAGCTATGTCGAGCTAGGTCGAGCTCTGCAATACGCTAGGTCGAGCTCTGCTATGTCGAGCTCTGCATAAGACTGGCACATTGAAAGTTGTATGCAGAGCTACGCCGATCTATGTCGAGCTCTGCATAAGAATGCCACACTGAAAGTTGTATGCAGAGCTACGTCGAGCTATGTCAAGCTCTGTATAAGTATGGCACATTGAAATATTTATGCAGAGCTACGTCAAGCTATGTCGAGCTCTGCATAAGACTGGTACATTGAAAGTAGTATGCAGATCTACGTCGAGCTATGTCGAGCTCGGCATAAGACTGGCGAATTGAAAGTTGTTTGCAGAGCTATGTAGAGCTAGGTCGAGCTCTGCATAAGTATGGCACGTTGAAAGTTGTATGCAGAGCTATGCAGAGTTACGTCGAGCTATGTCGAGCTCTGCATAAGACTGGCACATTGAAAGTTTTATGCAGAGCTACGTCGAGCTATGTCGAGCGCAGAGCTTTGCATTGATGTGATGATTTCTAAGATTATGCAGACCTAAGGCGATTGCAGAGCTCTGCACTAAACTGGCACATTGAAAGTTGTATGCAGAGCTACGTCGAGCTATGTCGAGCTCTGCATAAGTATGGCACATTGAAATATTTATGCAGAGCTACGTCGAGCTATGTCGAGCTCTGCATAAGACTGGCACATTGAAAGTAGTATGCAGATCTACGTCGAGCTCTGCATAAGACTGGCGAATTGAAAGTTGTTTGCAGAGCTATGTCGATCTAGGTCGAGCTCTGCAATACGCTAGGTCGAGCTCTGCTATGTCGAGCTCTGCATAAGACTGGCACATTGAAAGTTGTATGCAGAGCTACGTCGATCTATGTCGAGCTCTGCATAAGAATGGCACATTGAAAGTTGTATGCAGAGCTAAGTCGAGCTATGTCGAGCTCTGCATAAGTATGGTACATTGAAAGTAGTATGCAGAGCTACGTCTAGCTATGTCGAGGTCTGCATAAGACTGGTACATTGAAAGTAGTATGAAGAGCTACGTCGATCTATGTCGACCTCTGCATAAGAGTGGCGAATTGAAAGTTGTTTGCAGATCTATGTCGAGCTAGGTCGAGCTCTGCATAAGTCTGGCACGTTGAAAGTTGTATGCAGAGCTATGCAGAGTTACGTCGAGCTATGTCTAGCTCTTCATAAGACTGGCACATTGAAAGTTTTATGCAGAGCTACGTCGAGCTATGTCGAGCGCAGAGCTTTGCATTGATGTGATGATTTCTAAGATTATGCAGACCTAAGGCGATTGCAGAGCTCTGCACTAAACTGGCACATTGAAAGTTGTATGCAGAGCTACGTCGAGCTATGTCGAGCTCTGCATAAGTATGGCACATTGAAATATTTATGCAGAGCTACGTCGAGCTATGTCGAGCTCTGCATAAGACTGGCACATTGAAAGTAGTATGCAGATCTACGTCGAGCTCTGCATAAGAATGGCGAATTGAAAGTTGTTTGCAGAGCTATGTCGATCTAGGTCGAGCTCTGCAATACGCTAGGTCGAGCTCTGCTATGTCGAGCTCTGCATAAGACTGGCACATTGAAAGTTGTATGCAGAGCTACGTCGATCTATGTCGAGCTCTGCATAAGAATGGCACATTGAAAGTTGTATGCAGAGCTAAGTCGAGCTATGTCGAGCTCTGCATAAGTATGGTACATTGAAAGTAGTATGCAGAGCTACGTCTAGCTATGTCGAGGTCTGCATAAGACTGGTACATTGAAAGTAGTATGAAGAGCTACGTCGATCTATGTCGACCTCTGCATAAGAGTGGCGAATTGAAAGTTGTTTGCAGATCTATGTCGAGCTAGGTCGAGCTCTGCATAAGTCTGGCACGTTGAAAGTTGTATGCAGAGCTATGCAGAGTTACGTCGAGCTATGTCTAGCTCTTCATAAGACTGGCACATTGAAAGTTTAATGCAGAGCTGTGTCGAGCTGGGTCGAGCTATGCAATTTGCTAGGTCGAGCTCTGCTATGTCGAGGTCTGCATAAGACAGGCACATTGAAAAATGTATGCAGAGCTACGTCGACCTAAGTCGAGCTCTGCATTAGAAAGGCGAATTGAAAATTGTAAGCAAAGATACGTCGAGCTATGTCGAGCGCAGAGCTGTGCATTGATGTGATGATTTCTAAGATTATGCAGACCTAAGGCGATTGCAGAGCTCTGCACTAAACTGGCACATTGAAAGTTGTATGCAGAGCTACGTCGAGCTATGTCGAGCTCTGCATAAGTATGGCACATTGAAATATTTATGCAGAGCTACGTCGAGCTATGTCGAGCTCTGCATAAGACTGGCACATTGAAAGTAGTATGCAGATCTACGTCGAGCTATGTCGAGCTCTGCATAAGACTGGCGAATTGAAAGTTGTTTGCAGAGCTATGTCGATCAAGGTCGAGCTCTGCAATACGCTAGGTCGAGCTCTGCTATGTCGAGCTCTGCATAAGACTGGCACATTGAAAGTTGTATGCAGAGCTACGTCGATGTATGTCGAGCTCTGCATAAGAATGGCTCATTGAAAGTTGTATGCAGAGCTACGTCGAGCTATGTCGAGCTCTGCATAAGTATGGTACATTGAAAGTAGTATGCAGAGCTACGTCGAGCTATGTCGAGCTCTGCATAAGCCTGGTACATTGAAAGTATTATGCAGAGCTACGTCGAGCTATGTCGAGCTCTGCATAAGACTGGCGAATTGAAAGTTGTTTGCAGAGCTATGTCGAGCTAGGTCGAGCTCTGCATAAGTCTGGCACATTGAAAGTTGCATGCAGAGCTATGCAGAGTTACGTCAAGCTATGTCGAGCTCTGCATAAGACTAACACATTGAAAGTTTTATGCAGAGCTGTGTCGAGCAAGGTCGAGATCTGCAATTCGCTAGGTCGAGCTCTGCTATGTCGAGGTCTGCATAAGACTGGCACATTGAAAAATGTATGCAGAGCTACGTCGAGCTCTGCATAAGACTGGCGAATTGAAAATTGTATGCAGAGCTATGTCGAGCTCTGCATAATAATGGCACATTGAAAGTTGTATGCAGAGCTACATCGAGCTATGTCGAGCTCTGCATAAGTATGGCACATTGAAATATTTATGCAGAGCTACGTCGAGCTATGTCGAGCTCTGCATAAGGCTGGCACATTGAAAGTAGTATGCAGAGCTACGTCGAGCTATGTCGAGCTCTGCATAAGACTGGCGAATTGAAAGTTGTTTGCAGAGCAATGTCGAGCTAGGTTGAGCTCTGTATAAGTCTGGCACATTGAAAGTTGTATGCAGAGCTATGCAGAGTTACGTCGAGCTATGTCGAGCTCTGCATAAGACTGGCACATTGAAAGTTTTATGCAGAGCTGTGTCGAGCTAGGTCGAGCTCTGCAATTCGCTAGGTCAAGCTCTGCTATGTCGAGGTCTGCATAAGACTGGCACATTGAAAAATGTATGCAGAGCTACGTCGAGCTATGTCGAGCTCTGCATAAGACTGGCGAATTGAAAAGTGTATGCAGAGCTAAGTCGAGCTATGTCGAGCGCAGAGCTGTGCATTGATGTGATGATTTCTAAGATTATGCAGACGTAAGGCGATTGCAGAGCTCTGCACTAAACTGGCACATTGAAAGTTGTATGCAGAGCTACGTCGAGCTATGTTGAACTCTGCATAAGTATGGCACAATGAAATATTTATGCAGAGCTACGTCGAGCTATGTCGAGCTCTGCATAAGACTGGCACATTGAAAGTAGTATGCAGAGCTGCGTCGAGCTATGTCGAGCTCTGCATAAGACTGGCGAATTGAAAGTTGTTTGCAGAGCTATGTCGAGCTAGGTCGAGCTCTGCAAAACGCTAGGTCGAGCTCTGCTATGTCGAGCTCTGCATAAGACTGGCACATTGAAAATTGTATGCAGAGCTACGTCGAGCTATGTCGAGCTCTGCATAAGTATGGCACATTGAAATATTTATGCAGAGCTACGTCGAGCTATGTTGAGCTCTGCATAAGACTGGTACATTGAAAGTAGTATGCAGAGCTACGTCGAGCTATGTCGAGCTCTGCATAAGACTGGCGAATTGAAAGTTGTTTGCAGAGCTATGTCGATCTAGGTCGAGCTCTGCAATACGCTAGGTCGAGCTCTGCTATGTCGAGCTCTGCATAAGACTGGCACATTGAAAGTTTTATGCAGAGCTACGTCGAGCTATGTCGAGCGCAGAGCTGTGCATTGATGTGATGATTTCTAAGATTATGCAGACCTAAGGCGATTGCAGAGCTCTGCACTAAACTGGCACATTGAAAAGTGTATGCAGAGCTACGTCGAGCTATGTCGAGCTCTGCATAAGTATGGCACATTGAAATATTTATGCAGAGCTACGTCGAGCTATGTCGAGCTCTGCATAAGACTGGCACATTGAAAGTAGTATGCAGATCTACGTCGAGCTATGTCGAGCTCTGCATAAGACTGGCGAATTGAAATGTGTTTGCAGAGCTATGTCGATCTAGGTCGAGCTCTGCAATACGCTAGGTCGAGCTCTGCTATGTCGAGCTCTGCATAAGACTGGCACATTGAAAGTTGTATGCAGAGCTACGTCGATCTATGTCGAGCTCTGCATAAGAATGGCACATTGAAAGTTGTATGCAGAGCTACGTCGAGCTATGTCGAGCTCTGCATAAGTATGGTACATTGAAAGTAGTATGCAGAGCTACGTCTAGCTATGTCGAGGTCTGCATAAGACTGGTACATTGAAAGTAGTATGCAGAGCTACGTCGAGCTATGTCGAGCTCTGCATAAGAGTGGCGAATTGAAAGTTGTTTGCAGAGCTATGTCGAGCTAGGTCGAGCTCTGCATAAGTCTGGCACGTTGAAAGTTGTATGCAGAGCTATGCAGCGTTACGTCGAGCTATGTCGAGCTCTTCATAAGACTGGCACATTGAAAGTTTTATGCAGAGCTGTGTCGAGCTAGGTCGAGCTCTGCAATTCGGTAGGTCGAGCTCTGCTATGTCGAGGTCTGCATAAGACAGGCACATTGAAAAATGTATGCAGAGCTACGTCGACCTATGTCGAGCTCTGCATTAGACTGGCGAATTGAAAATTGTATGCAGAGCTACGTCGAGCTATGTCGAGCGCAGAGCTGTGCATTGATGTGATGATTTCTAAGATTATGCAGACCTAAGGCGATTGCATAACTCTGCACTATACTGGCACATTGAAAGTTGTGTGCAGAGCTACGTCGAGCTATGTCGAGCTCTGCATAAGTATGGCACATTAAAATATTTATGCAGAGCTACGTCGAGCTATGTCGAGCTCTGCATAAGACTGGCACATTGAAAGTAGTATGCAGATCTACGTCGAGCTATGTCGAGCTCTGCATAAGACTGGCGAATTGAAAGTTGTTTGCAGAACTATGTCGATCAAGGTCGAGCTCTGCAATACGCTAGGTCGAGCTCTGCTTTGTCGAGCTCTGCATAAGACTGGCACATTGGAAGTTGTATGCAGAGCTACGTCGATCTATGTCGAGCTCTTCATAAGAATGGCACATTGAAAGTTGTATGCAGAGCTACGTCGAGCTATGTCGAGCTCTGCATAAGTATGGTACATTGAAAGTAGTATGCAGAGCTACGTCGAGCTATGTCGAGCTCTGCATAAGACTGGTACATTGAAAGTAGTATGCAGAGCTACGTCGAGCTATGTCGAGCTCTGCATAAGACTGGCGAATTGAAAGTTGTTTGCAGAGCTATGTCGAGCTAGGTCGAGCTCTGCATAAGTCTTGCACATGGAAAGTTGCATGCAGAGCTATGCAGAGTTACGTCGAGCTATGTCGAGCTCTGCATAAGACTGACACATTGAAAGTTTTATGCAGAGGTGTGTCGAGCTAGGTCGAGCTCTGCAATTCGCTAGGTCGAGCTCTGCTATGTCGATGTCTGCATAAGACTGGCACATTGAAAAATGTATGCAGAGCTACGTCGAGCTATGTCGAGCTCTGCAAAAGACTGGCGAATTGAAAAGTGTATGCAGAGCTACGTCGAGCTATGTCGAGCGCAGAGCTGTGCATTGATGTGATGATTTCTAAGATTATGCAGACCTAAGGCGATTGCAGAGCTCTGCACTAAACTGGCACATTGAAAGTTGTATGCAGAGCTACGTCGAGCTATATCGAACTCTGCATAAGTATGGCACATTGAAATATTTATGCAGAGCTACGTCGAGCTATGTCGAGCTATGCATAAGACTGGCACATTGAAAGTAGTATGCAGAGCTGCGTCGAGTTATGTCGAGCTCTGCATAAGACTGGCGAATTGAAAGTTGTTTGCAGAGCTATGTCGAGCTAGGTCGAGCTCTGCAATACGCTAGGTCGAGCTCTGCTATGTCGAGCTCTGCATAAGACTGGCACATTGAAAGTTGTATGCAGAGCTACGTCGATCTATGTCGAGCTCTGCATAAGAATGCCACACTGAAAGTTGTATGCAGAGCTACGTCGAGCTATGTCGAGCTCTGCATAAGTATGGCACATTGAAATATTTATGCAGAGCTACGTCAAGCTATGTCGAGCTCTGCATAAGACTGGTACATTGAAAGTAGTATGCAGAGCTACGTCGAGCTATGTCGAGCTCGGCATAAGACTGGCGAATTGAAATTTTTTTGCAGAGCTATGTCGAGCTAGGTCGAGCTCTGCATAAGTATGGCACGTTGAAAGTTGTATGCAGAGCTATGCAGAGTTACGTCGAGCTATGTCGAGCTCTGCATAAGACTGGCACATTGAAAGTTTTATGCAGAGCTACGTCGAGCTATGTCGAGCGCAGAGCTTTGCATTGATGTGATGATTTCTAAGATTATGCAGACCTAAGGCGATTGCAGAGCTCTGCACTAAACTGGCACATTGAAAGTTGTATGCAGAGCTACGTCGAGCTATGTCGAGCTCTGCATAAGTATGGCACATTGAAATATTTATGCAGAGCTACGTCGAGCTATGTCGAGCTCTGCATAAGACTGGCACATTGAAAGTAGTATGCAGATCTACGTCGAGCTCTGCATAAGAATGGCGAATTGAAAGTTGTTTGCAGAGCTATGTCGATCTAGGTCGAGCTCTGCAATACGCTAGGTCGAGCTCTGCTATGTCGAGCTCTGCATAAGACTGGCACATTGAAAGTTGTATGCAGAGCTACGTCGATCTATGTCGAGCTCTGCATAAGAATGGCACATTGAAAATTGTATGCAGAGCTACGTCGAGCTCTGCATAAGTATGGTACATTGAAAGTAGTATGCAGAGCTACGTCTAGCTATGTCGAGGTCTGCATAAGACTGGTACAGTAAAAGTAGTATGCAGAGCTACGTCGAGCTATGTCGAGCTCTGCATAAGAGTGGCGAATTGAAAGTTGTTTGCAGATCTATGTCGAGCTAGGTCGAGCTCTGCATAAGTCTGGCACGTTGAAAGTTGTATGCAGAGCTATGCAGAGTTACGTCGAGCTATGTCGAGCTCTTCATAAGACTGGCACATTGAAAGTTTAATGCAGAGCTGTGTCGAGCTGGGTCGAGCTGTGCAATTTGCTAGGTCGAGCTCTGCTATGTCGAGGTCTGCATAAGACAGGCACATTGAAAAATGTATGCAGAGCTACGTCGACCTATGTCGAGCTCTGCATTAGAATGGCGAATTGAAAATTGTAAGCAAAGATACGTCGAGCTATGTCGAGCGCAGAGCTGTGCATTGATGTGATGATTTCTAAGATTATGCAGACCTAAGGCGATTGCAGAGCTCTGCACTAAACTGGCACATTGAAAGTTGTATGCAGAGCTACGTCGAGCTATGTCGAGCTCTGCATAAGTATGGCACATTGAAATATTTATGCAGAGCTACGTCGAGCTATGTCGAGCTATGTCGAGCTCTGCATAAGACTGGCACATTGAAAGTAGTATGCAGATCTACGTCGAGCTATGTCGAGCTCTGCATAAGACTGGCGAATTGAAAGTTGTTTGCAGAGCTATGTCGATCAAGGTCGAGCTCTGCAATACGCTAGGTCGAGCTCTGCTATGTCGAGCTCTGCATAAGACTGGCACATTGAAAGTTGTATGCAGAGCTACGTCGATGTATGTCGAGCTCTGCATAAGAATGGCTCATTGAAAGTTGTATGCAGAGCTACGTCGAGCTATGTCGAGCTCTGCATAAGTATGGTACATTGAAAGTAGTATGTAGAGCTACGTCGAGCTATGTCGAGCTCTGCATAAGCCTGGTACATTGAAAGTATTATGCAGAGCTACGTCGAGCTATGTCGAGCTCTGCATAAGACTGGCGAATTGAAAGTTGTTTGCAGAGCTATGTCGAGCTAGGTCGAGCTCTGCATAAGTCTGGCACATTGAAAGTTGCATGCAGAGCTATGCAGAGTTACGTCGAGCTATGTCGAGCTCTGCATAAGACTAACACATTGAAAGTTTTATGCAGAGCTGTGTCGAGCAAGGTCGAGATCTGCAATTCGCTAGGTCGAGCTCTGCTATGTCGAGGTCTGCATAAGACTGGCACATTGAAAAATGTATGCAGAGCTACGTCGAGCTCTGCATAAGGCTGGCGAATTGAAAATTGTATGCAGAGCTATGTCGAGCTCTGCATAATAATGGCACATTGAAAGTTGTATGCAGAGCTACATCGAGCTATGTCGAGCTCTGCATAAGTATGGCACATTGAAATATTTATGCAGAGCTACGTCGAGCTATGTCGAGCTCTGCATAAGGCTGGCACATTGAAAGTAGTATGCAGAGCTACGTCGAGCTATGTCGAGCTCTGCATAAGACTGGCGAATTGAAAGTTGTTTGCAGAGCAATGTCGAGCTAGGTTGAGCTCTGTATAAGTCTGGCACATTGAAAGTTGTATGCAGAGCTATGCAGAGTTACGTCGAGCTATGTCGAGCTCTGCATAAGACTGGCACATTGAAAGTTTTATGCAGAGCTGTGTCGAGCTAGGTCGAGCTCTGCAACTCGCTAGGTCAAGCTCTGCTATGTCGAGGTCTGCATAAGACTGGCACATTGAAAAATGTATGCAGAGCTACGTCGAGCTATGTCGAGCTCTGCATAAGAATGGCGAATTGAAAAGTGTATGCAGAGCTAAGTCGAGCTATGTCAAGTGCAGAGCTGTGCATTGATGTGATGATTTCTAATATTATGCAGACGTAAGGCGATTGCAGAGCTCTGCACTAAACTGGCACATTGAAAGTTGTATGCAGAGCTACGTCGAGCTATGTCGAACTCTGCATAAGTATGGCACAATGAAATATTTATGCAGAGCTACGTCGAGCTATGTCGAGCTCTGCATAAGACTGGCACATTGAAAGTAGTATGCAGAGCTGCGTCGAGCTATGTCGAGCTCTGCATAAGACTGGCGAATTGAAAGTTGTTTGCAGAGCTATGTCGAGCTAGGTCGAGCTCTGCAAAACGCTAGGTCGAGCTCTGCTATGTCGAGCTCTGCATAAGACTGGCACATTGAAAATTGTATGCAGAGCTACGTCGAGCTATGTCGAGCTCTGCATAAGTATGGCACATTGAAATATTTATGCAGAGCTACGTCGAGCTATGTTGAGCTCTGCATAAGACTGGTACATTGAAAGTAGTATGCAGAGCTACGTCGAGCTATGTCGAGCTCTGCATAAGACTGGCGAATTGAAAGTTGTTTGCAAAGCTATGTCGAGCTGGGTCGAGCTCTGCATAAGTCTGGCACATTGAAAGTTGTATGCAGAGCTATGCAGAGTTACGTCGAGCTATGTCGAGCTTGCATAAGACTGGCACATTGAAAGTTTTATGCAGAGCTGTGTCGAACTAGGTCGAGCTCTGCAATTCGTTAGGTCGAGCTCTGCTATGTCGAGGTCTGCATAAGACTGGCACATTGAAAAATGTATGAAGAGCTACGTCGAGCTATGTCGATCTCTGCATAAGACTGGCACATTGAAGGTAGTATGCAGAGTAACGTCGACTTATGTCGAGCTCTGCATAAGACTGACGAATTGAAAGTTGTTTGCAGAGCTATGTCGAGCTAGGTCGAGCTCTGCAATACGCTAGGTCGAGCTCTGCTATGTCGAGCTCTGCAAAAGACTGGCACATTGAAAGTTGTATGCAGAGCTACGTCGATGTATGTCGAGCTCTGCATAAGAATGGCACATTGAAAGTTGTATGCAGAGCTACGTCGAGCTATGTCGAGCTCTGCATAAGTATGGTACATTGAAATATTTATGCAGAGCTACGTCGAGCTATGTCGAGCTCTGCATAAGACTGGTACATTGAAAGTAGTATGCAAAGCTACGTCGAGCTATGTCGAGCTCTGCATAAGACTGGCGAATTGAAAGTTGTTTGCAGAGCTATGTCGAGCTCTGTATAAATCTGGCACATTGAAAGTTGTATGCAGAGCTTTGCAGAGTTACGCCGAGCTATGTCGAGCTCTGCATAAGACTGGCACATTGAAAATTGTATGCAGAGCTGTGTCGAGCTAGGTCGAGCTCTGCAATTCGCTAGGTCGAGCTCTGCCATGTCGAGGTCTGCCTAAGACTGGCACATTGAAAAATGTATGCAGAGCTACGTCGAGCTATGTCGAGCTCTGCATAAGACTCGCGAATTGAAAAGTGTATGCAGAGCTACGTCGAGCTATGTCGAGCGCAGAGCTGTGCATTGATAAACTGGCGAATTGAAAGTTTTTTGCAGAGCTACGTCGAGCTATGTCGAGCTCTGCATAAGACTGCCGAATTGAAAGATTGTGCAGAGCTATGTCGAGCTAGGTCGAGCTCTGGGTTAGACTTAACAGGAATCCTGTTACATTAAGGGAATCCTGTTAAGTCTTATGCAGAGCTGAATGCAGATGGGCGATTGCAGAGCCAACTTCACACAACATTTCTTATATTTTTGACCTCTTCACTATTACATTAAGGGTTTGCAAGGATTTTCCTTACATGGGATATTTAAGGGGAATGGATGCGCCTCCAGGGTAAGCAACTTTAAAAGTTTTTGTTGTCTCCCATTAACTCTTAATTCTTTACTTTAAGAGTAAACCCATTTTTTTCGCGCGGTGGAGTTTATAGATATGCGAACAGGAAGTACAGAAAGTTGTCTGCCTTTGAACAATGGCGGAAAATCTGCAAATTGTATAGCCTTTCCTCTTATCGTGACAGCATGGATGTCACAGTCAGGGACCAGCTGTTCGGAACTAACGATGTTCTTAACATACTGACAAAACTTGATAATTTAATATGACAACTATAGTTGTAGTACTTTGCTGAAAAAGTGAACAGCCTTTACAAATGCAAAAGCAACCCACTTTTTTCAGCAAAATTGCCAAAGTGTACTTGCTAGAAGTCTTAACATTTTGAAAAAAAAATATAAATGAAAAAGTCCAAAAACATGCGTCCCGTTTTGTAACTGGAAATTACTCGTTTGAAACTGGGAGAATGACTGGCGTTCGGGAACAGTTAAAGTGGGAGTCTCTTAAAGAGCGAAGAAAACAATTTATATAAAGGTGTAAAAGGTAAAGCCAGGATACCCATGGATGACCTTGTTCCCCCTCAAAGACAAAACTACGGACAAAAATTCATTAGCCTTCCAAAAAATGGCACTAGGACTGACATCTACATATTTAGCTTCATCTCTAGGACAATCTAAGATTGGAACGAGCTCCCCTCTTCTCTCTTAATGTCTGCAGAAAGTGCAGACGACTCCATCTCTAGATTCATCACCCTTATGAGGTCTAGGGACTAGTTCAGTCGATCGAAGGCCCTGGTGAAGGATTGTCTAAGGAAGTGTCACCAGTAAACAATTCTCATTCCTGATTCTGAGCTCGTAAGCTAACGATTCTTCGAATAAACGGGCGCATGATTAGGCCTAAAGATAGCCGTGTTTTTGCAGACATACCGAAAAGGTAGGTCAATACAATGTGACAAAAAGTTTTACTTGATTAATGCACTCATACGGTTGTCTTGTTAAAATCTGTACTATTTTGCTCAATACGACAAGGGCTGTGAGCTGCGAAAAACAAAAGCTACCCAATGAGAAGCGACGTTACATGATGACGTCGGATTTCTGACAATAAATCGCGGGATATACTGTCGCAAATTTTTGACATTATCCAATCAAACTTCGCGGCATTAGAATTGACATTAAAAAACGCTGTTAAAACCATCTTTAAATAACATTCATTACGATAACACACCCGTGCGACACAGTGCAAGTTTCATATCCCCAAAAAGCGAAAATCCGTGATTACGGCAACTATTGGTTGTGTATGCTTGTTAAAATCACCTGGATGAGGCGGTTATAACGATTACTAAGAACCAATGCCTTTGAGCACAAATGAGAAAAATAATTTATACCCTTAGGCTAGTAAATCCCAGTTTTCATTGTATAAGGTCGGGTTTAGTGGTTGTTTATGCCAAGAACTTGTTCACGCGATGAATTCTTGTCTTTAAACATAAAATTCTAAAATTTAAGGGAAATGGATACACCTTCAGGGGAGGCAACTTCTGCAAAAGTGTTTTTGCCTCCTATGTCTATAGTTAAGCGAACAGAAATTTCCGAAACTTGTCTTCCTTTGAAAAATGGCAGAAAATTTGCTGGGTGTTCCCATTCACCTGAAGTATTTCTTTGTGTTTTCTACACAGAGTGTCCGCCTTTAGGACTGTTCAAAATTATCCTAAAGACCACTCTTGAACGACCCTATTGTAGTCTTGTTAAAGGAAGTTTAGTGTATGTACTTTTATTTTTTCATGTATATGCTATGTAGTTATGCATGCCAAGAGGGCCACGTTGTAGACTGGCCATAGAGTCTTAGGGGCCGTCTGGCTCGCAACACCTTTCCTGTACGGCTTAGACCTTCCATGCTGTTTACCAGTACCCAAACATTTCGTCCGCTTCAGCTCTACGCGGAAGCATCATACAGCCTAATCTATTTCACAAAGCCCCGATGAATGGGGCGCATATTCAGAGAGTAACTGTGTAACTGAAGCCAGTCCCGAAGTTACAACTCGCAAATATGCGCAATGTGACCACAGGGTTTGCTTTTCGCTCGTATAAGTTGAAGCTGTCGCTCCATTATTCCAGATCAAAAAAGTACCCAGGAAACTTTATGGGCAATTGACAGAATATATCAGAATGCATAATCGAGACGATTCTTAAGAGCCCATAACAGCCGGTGGGTCAGGCCTCAGATTCTATTACTGTTCAAGCGTAAAGGTTTACTTATGTAATGTTGGTTGGTACCAGATTCTCTGTCTCTGGTTAGGCCCATTGGAGTCTAACT
Organism: Lucinisca nassula; assembly: GCA_963580285.1. Classification (NCBI taxonomy): domain Eukaryota; kingdom Metazoa; phylum Mollusca; class Bivalvia; order Lucinida; family Lucinidae; genus Lucinisca; species Lucinisca nassula. The sequence continues at coordinate 37,959,465 of OY757013.1, forward strand.
GTCGGTTTTCTCTTGCTCCAGCCTTTCAGTGGTTTGTTGCTGTCGAGTCCTCACCGTTGTTTCATCTCTGTGGTTGTTCGATTTTTGTGTTCTCGGAGATGTTGCAATGATGTGTTAGTAAGCCTACATGCGGACTGAAGAAAAATATTTTTCTAAATCGCGACGGAATCAAGGGCGAGGACTGCGCCCGTGTAATATCGATTAAAGCCCCTCATTGGCAATTCTTTTTCACTGACTGTTCCAAAGCGTTTCTTCTGTCGCCGTTTATTTTTGTTACGTTTTTTTAGAGAGTGTGTATCGCTCATATCGTTTTGTTTTGGATAGCCAATTGGCCATTTTGTGGGAAAGTAACTGGCCTTTTGGCTTTCCGCTATTGATGTTTCCATTAGAATCTAGCATTTGTGTTTTTTTCGCTTTGGTGTCTCTGATGGGTGGTATGAGTTAATTGTATCGGTTCCTGATCATTGCTTTCACTTCTATTTTTCATATAAAAAATGAACGACAAATCCAGGAAGGGCACGGTCACCACACCTAGCCCACTGTTGGCAACAGAAAGAAAAGAATAAACTCACAGGGAACGGGCAAAACAACTAGGAAATGCTGTAATATTCCTGTATTAAGACCACATTGGGGACTGTTCGAAAGTGGTCTATAAGACCACTTTTGAACAGTCACAAAGATGGCCTCTGCCCAGAGGATTCTGTATGCAGAAAACACAGAGAAAGAATAGCTGCGACCTACTAAATAAGCTTTTTAAAGCAGAGTTTATCTTAATTTTAGGTGGTCGTGATAGCGGAATTTCACTGAATGTACTTTGGTTATCCTCTTACTCTGTCCACTATTTGAGGTCATGTTTCTTTATCCATATACGAAATGCATCATTCGATAAATGAAGAATCTGAGAAGATGCGTAATTCATTGGCTATTTGGGTCTTAGGTTCTCGCAAATGGGGTCTTGTAGGTTTTGCAGAGTTTGGTGAGCTCATTACACCAACAATATCCATATAGTTTTTCTATTTAAAGGTGTAGAATATTGAAGTTCATTTTTTATTCTCATGCTGATATACATTTTAGGATTGATTGTCTGCTTGCCGCTACGCTATTGTGTATGGTGTCAAAGTGCTAATGGCATTGATAAAAGTCTGAAGTAGCAAATACAATTGTAACTGAACTGTTTTCTATATTAATATGCAAAGTAATAAACCTCCCTAGTTGAAAATAGACTTATTCACGTGGCCTTGACAAATTATTTGTCTAAACAACGAAAAAACGAAGGGCGATGACTGTGGCCACACGAAATCGATTCAACCCTTCCCCAGCCCCCCCCCCCCCCCCAACATACACCTCCCCGCCACACATACACCAGTAAAAATTAACTGACCGTTCCAAGGAGGTTCTTCTGTTGTGGGTAACATCGTTAATGTTCGTTTTTTCTTGTGCGTATTGCTATCTGTTTGGCAATTTCGTTGGAAGTAGCTGTCCTTTTGGCTTTCCGCTAGTTACGTTTTCATTACCGTGAAGTTGTTTTACGCTAATGGGGTCTTGGTTGGGAGGTGTGAGGTAACCATATTGATGCCTGATCATAACCTTCACTTCTCATCACGAAAACACGCCTATGTAAGTTTGACCCCCTTGAACCCCACTGTTATATAGTAAAACTGAGGTTCACTGGGGTAAACCTTATTTTTCTAATTTCTGCTCTAAAATATAGATTCTGGGCACTCATTACGCCTCAAAGAGGCGGTTCTAACGAGCACCCACAATCTTTTTTTTTACCAGAAATAAGAAAAAACATCTCTCAATTTTTCATCTTAAAATTTTCGCTTTTTTTTCGGCGGTAAAGTTTACAATGCATTTGTATAGGCGTGCTTTCGTAATGTGTTTTTAGGAATAGCCACGAATGCCGAGCGCTAAACACCAGCTCAAGCCAGGACATCGAAAGAAGAGGAATAGCATCATGTTAACAATTCTGAAAAAAAGAGGTAAGCCTTTACATTACGATAACACATCCGTGTATTTTCTCATACCTCAAAAAAGGTAATTTTATGATGAAAATTTGTGATATTTTTCTTATTTATATCCTAACATAGGTTTTGGGTGCTCGTTAGAACCGCCTCAATGAGGCGGTTCTAACGAGTACCCACAACCTATGTCTTGGAGCAGAAATAAGGAAAATGATGTTTACCCCCGTAAACCCCAGTTTTCCGTATATAAAGTGGGGTTTAGGGGAGGGGGGTCTTTATTTCACGGACTTGTTCACATGATGGAAGGAAGGACTACGGCACAGAAACTATGGAGGTGCAAGATTTTTCTGGGCCAGACTAGCCTGTTTCGACCAATTAGGGATCCCTAATTAACACCTCTAAACCAAACATCCTACAGTAAAATTGCCGTTAACGTCTCCCCGTACATCAACCATAGTGCAGTTTATATTTTACTTTTGGTCCTTTGAGATCAGCGTGAATATTCTGAGAAATCAGAAATAAATTATTGGTTTAGAAGCATATTCTAGACAGTTTTTTTAATTATTTGGACCCCATTTTGATTTATATCAGTCTTTGAATCGACTGCCTATTCGAAATTCGCAAAATTGCAGTATGTTTCCTCTGTCTTTCTTTGCCGGATCATTACATGGTCACTGATGAGGCTTTATTAGCCGAAAATACGTAGTATGACCCATCTTCTTTCTTATGAATGTTTTCATTGCTCTTAAAGGAACTCTTTTTTTATTTTTATTTGTAGTTTCATTACGAACACATGCCTAAACAAATACATTGTAATTTGATTGATGAAAAAGAGAAAATTTTCAGATGAAAAATTGAGATATTTTTTATCTTATTTCTGCTCAAAATATAGATTGTCGGTACTCGTTTAAACCGCCTCATTGAAGTGGTTCTAACGCGTACTCACAATCTATATTTTAGAACTCGTTAGAACCGCTTCATTGAGGCAGTTCTAACGAGTACTCACAAACTTTATGTTAGAGCAAAAATAAGAAAAATACGGTTTACCCCTGTAAACCTCAGTTTTGCTATATAAAAGTGGGGTTCCAGGCGGTCACATTACGAAAACACACCCGTGCGACAAAGTGCATGTTTTCACATCTCCAAAATGGCTACTTTTCTGATGAAAATCCAAGATATTTTCGTTATTTATACTACTAACATAGGTTATGGGTGCTCGTTAGAACCGCCTCATTGAGGCGGTTCTAACGAGTACCCACAACCTATGTCTTGGAGTAAAAATAAGAAAAATAATGTTTACCCCCGTAAACCCCAGTTTTCTCTATACAAAGTGGGGTGTAAGTTGGTGTTCATTTCACGGACATGTTCACGTGATGAGAATTATAAAGGTGTGATTTCGTGCTGACAGGGGTTAACATTATTTTTCTTATTCTGCTCCAAGCCATACGTTGTGTGTACTCATTAGAACCGCCTCAATGAGACGGAGACGGTTCTAACAAGCACCCACAACCTATGTTTGGAGTACAAATAAGTTTTCTAAAGAAAAATTACCATTTTAGAGGTATGAAAGATTTTACTATGTCGCACGAGTGTGTTATCGTAAAGTTAAGCGACAAACATTAATCGATGTAATTCTGGCCCACTTAAATCCCAATATTACATAATTAAACTGAAGTTTACACGGGTAAAACCGTATTTCTCTTATTTCTGCTCTAAAATAGAGACTGTGAGTACACGTTAGTGAACCGCCTCGATGTGGCGGTTCTAACGTATACCCGCAGAGCAGAAATTTAGAAAACAGTAACATTTTTTTTTTCATTTTTCTTTTTTTTTTTCGGGGGTAAAATTTACATTGTTCTAGGGCTGATTGATATGTTGTGAGCCTCATATTGAAGGATTTAAATTTTGGCTGATATATTGTATTATTGTTCAACATAATCTCCAACAGTTTTGCCAGCGGTGTTTAAGGACTCGATGCCACTTATATAGAACTCTTTTTCTGGACTGTTCAGAAAGTCATCCACTGCATATATGAGGCAATGTGGGTGCCTGAAATAGCCGTTTTCAGTTTGGGAATTAAATGAAAGTCTAATGGAGCGAGAGCAGGTGAATAAGGCGAATGCTCAATCCATTACGATAACACATCCGTGCGACATAGTGAATTTTTTCACATCTCCAAAATGGCCATTTTCTGATGAAATTCCTTGATATTTTTCTTATAAATACGGCAAACATAGGTTGTGGGTGCTCGTTAGAACCGCCTCATTGAGGCGGTTCTAACGAGTACCCACAACCTATGTCTTGGAGCAAAAATAAGAAAAATAATGTATACCCCCCTACACCCCATTTTCTCTATATAAAGTGGGGTGTAGGGGGTCTTCGTTTCACGGACTTGTTCACGTGATGAATTTTTTAAAACCACAATCGTGACTGGCAGCCATGATCGAAATGGCAAACTTGTGAATAGGAGCATTGTCTTGATGGAACAATACACCTTCATCCCAGTAAGCATTCTACATAAATCTACAGCGGGCCGTTAGCGGCCCGTCAGGGTAGCTGACGGGCCGCTAACGGCCCGCTGTAGATTTATGTAGAATGCTAGCAGGGATTGAGCTTTCCGCGGCGCTTAAGTTTAATATTTCTCGTAACTGCGTCAGAAGTGAAGGATAGTATGTGCCATTGATTGTTTGTCCCTCTTGGTGATAATCTATTTGCAGAAAACTATATGCACCATCCCCTTTGGTGTCTCTGATCATTGCCTTCATGTCTATTCTACTGGCTATATATCTTCTGTGACACATCTGTCAGCCATAACAATATCATGGATTTTATTGACCATTTCTCGGGTTGCAACACTGACGGGCCTTCCAGGACGGGGGTCGTCCTCAAGGCTCTGTCTGCCGCGTATCTTTCTCTAGTGTTGTTTTATGGATATCCTTAGGTGGTAAAGCGTCTTATGCAAATATGGGATCACTGCTCTTTCACCGATTTTGTCTATTTCCTATTTTTTGAAAAGCTCCTTGTCTTGTTTACTTTAGAGTGCTACCTCGTCGATATAAACTGATCAAATGAGACCAGTCCTTGGGTACACGGCCCTATATAGTCCGAGAATAGTAGGACTTAAGAAGAACATCCCTGCATACCTTCTTCAATACGAGGCTCAAAACATATCAATCAGCCCTCGTATTTGTATAGGTGTGTTTCGTAATTATGAAACCATACAAAAAAGCAAAATACATTAGAAGATATTCCAAAGGATCGACCGCCTTTGAACGGCAAGACGCGGGGAAGGAGGGGCGTGGAGGAGGGGTGCGTTTAAATGCGAGATTTTACGAATATTTAGCCGTCTTCCTCCATCCCAACGTGCTGATTCTTACAAAATAACAATAACAAACCAAACCGCATGGTTGAATCCTAGCCCAACAGCGAGTAGTGACCGCAACATACAGACTACAGAATAAAGTAAATGTGTTAGAATTAAAAACAGGAGAGAGGGGGTGCTGGTTCCCGTCTTATACATGAACAGGTAGCCAGCAGACAAAAGTAGGTGTGGCTTCGTCTTAGTTGGCTAGATGCATATAGGGGCATGAAACTGAACTGATAAAGATTACATTTTATATTTGATTGATATAAACAGCTGTTGTCCATGTTTTAATGTAAAAATACGTTCAAAACTTAAAGATATTTTTTATTATTATTCATTTGTTAACATAACATAAAAACCATTGCGTTTTCTTTTAGTATTGCAGAACTATTTGTCATATTTGAATGGAATCCATAAAACAAGTTTCTGAAACGATTTTATCTGAGAGTCAAAGGTCTTATTTATTTCATAATTTCTGCCTTGAACTTGGGTACAAATGAAACTATAAAAAAAAACTTTATTTTTTTTTCCTCGGTTGTAATGATTTCATACTTCAATTCTTTAGCTGTGCTTGTTTAATTAATTAATTTATTGATTGATTTATTTATTACACTAAGTTTGACTTTATATTACTCCATCAGGAAAACACACTTTCATGTATATACTTCTGACCCCCTTGAACCCCAGTTTAATACAGTAAAACTGGGGTTTACAGGGGTAAACCTTATTTATCTTATTTCTGCTCTAAAATATAGATTGTTGGTACTCGCTAGAACCGCCTCATCGCCGCCTCGATGAGGCGGTTCTAACGATTACCCACAATCTATATTTTAAAATATAGATTGTTGGTACTCACAATCAATATTTTCAAATATAGATCGTTGGTACTCGTTAGAACCGCCTCGATGAGATGAGGCGGTTCTAACGATTACCAACAATCTATATTTTGAGCAGAAATAAGATAAAAATATTACAAATTTTCTTCTTAAATTTCCTTTTTCCGGTGGTAAAGTTTACAATGTATTTGTATAGGCGTTTTCGTAATGCCTTCTTCTCCTCTTTCAACTACTTCTTGTTCATCATCAACATCTTATCCTTAGAACATTACGATAACACATCCGCCTGATATAGCGCATTTTTTCATGTCTCAAAAATGGCTACTTCCCTGATGAAAATCCGTGATATTTTTTCTTATTTATACTGCAAACATAAGTTGTTGGTGCTCGTTAGAACCGCCTCGATGAGGCGGTTCTAACGAGTACCCACAACCCATGTCTTGGAGCAGAAATAAGAAAAAAATGAATACTCCCGTTAACCCCCGTTTTATCATAACGAGTACCCACAACCTATGTCTTTGAACAGAAATAAGAAAAATAACGAATACTCCCGTAAACCCCAGTTTTCTCTATATAAAATTGGGCTCTGTGGGGTGCTCAGTTCACGGACTTGTTCACGTGATGAGAAACAGAAGAAACGAAAAAAAATATCAAAATATAGAGGAATTCCTTTATTTACACAGTTTGCTCTGTTCGAATTTAGTCATTTGTTCATTCATTTACTTATTTACTTGTTCTTTTTCGCCTGCTTCTTCTTATGAGTAGAAGTAAGAGAGAAGGAGAAACAGAGGTTTTCCATAATTTCAAAATATCAAGTCATTATCATCATGCTTTTTTGACAAATTGAAGGGTTGCTTTTTTTTTCAAGGTATATTTGAACTGAATATGCTATATACTATTTATTGTTCTTTTATGATGTAATAAGGTTGTACTTTGGTTTCTTGTAAATTGATTAAAAAGCAAACAATAAATGAATCACGACGAAATTGGTTTGTATTTTCAACAATTAAGGAGTGTGGCTGCCATTACATAAGCGAAATAACGAGGTTTGCTGTTAACACATTACGAAAACACGCCTTTACGAATACATTGTAAATTTTAATGGCGAAAAAATGAATATTTTGAGATGAAAAATGTTGATATTTTCTCTTATTTCTGCTCAAAATATAGATTGCTGGTACTCGTTAGAACCGCCTAATCGAGGCGGTTCTAACGAGTACTCACAATCTATATTTTAACAGAAATCAGAAAAATAAGTTTACCCCTGTAAACCCCAGTTTTACTATATTAAAGTTGGGTTCAAGGGGGTCAAAATTTTATAGGCATGTTTTCGTGATGAGATAAGACTAAATTCTCTGTTGGACTTAAATTTCTTCTGCAACAAGGTCTACTGGAATTAATGCGTAATTATACCAAATTTAGTGACACAGAGGCCTTTCTGATATTTAATCTTCATCAGTGTGTAAAAATCCCAAAGTTTTGAAACCGAAACGGATGGCGGACAAGACCCGGAAATCACAGCACATCCCCCTCCGAGCACACACCGACCGACGTAGCTCATGAGACAGGTCAACTGGAGGCATCAGGCAGGAGACGCCTACCAGGGAAGTCATAGGCGTCCCCACCGAGCCAACATCAGCAAACATGGCCCACACTCCACGGAAGTCCCGGGCATCAGGAAGGAGATGCCCAAAGTAGCGAGACTTGCAAAATTTATAATAATACAAAAAGTGGCAACCAAATCCGCTAAGATACATGTCCCACCTGGCAAGTCAGTCTTAGTTTTAGGAAAATTAGAAATTTATACTACAAAAATTAAATATATAATATGGTTATTTAAATCAGTACCTGAGTACTGACGTCAACAACGCACTATCAACCTCAGCACTAAGGAACTGATACTGAGCTTATGATACCCTCGGTGACTAACGAATCATCCACCAGCAGAGATACCGACCAAGTGGTTGCAATTTATGCGTAACTATAGCAAATTTAGTGACACAGAGGCCTATCTAATATTTAATCTTCATCAGTGTGTATAAACCCCAAAGTTTTGAAACCAAATCGGATGATGGACAAGACCCGGCAAACACAGCACATCCCCCTCCGAGCACACACCGACCGACGTAGCTCATGAGACAGGTCAACTGGAGGCAGCAGACAAGAGACGCCTACCAGGGAACTTATAGGCGTCCCCCACCGAGCCAACATCAGCAAACATGGTCCACACTACACGGAAGTCTCGGGACTCAGGAAGGAGATGCCCACAGTAGCGAGATTTGCAAAATTTATAATACGAACGATTTTATGGTGACTAAGTATATAAATTCAGAAAAAAATATATAATTGCAATGACTTCAGCACCCAATTTTGCAAAATCATTCTTCGATATAAAAAGATTCAGTACTAAATAAATGTTACATGACAGACTGCATGACGGTTCCATTGTTTCATCTCTGTGGTTGTTTGATTTTTTTTGTTCTCGGAGAAGTTGCACTGATGAGTTTGGAGGCCATCACGAAAACACGCCTTTATAATTTTGGCCCCCCTTGAACCCTACTATTAAAAAGTATAACTAGGGTTTACAGGGGTAAACATTATTTTTCTTATTTCTGCTCTAACATATAGATTGTGGGTACTCGTTAGAACCGCCTTGATGAGGCGGTACCAGCGTGTATCCACAATCTATTTTTCTTATTTCTGCTCTAAAATATAGATTGTGGGTACTCGTTGGAACCGCCTCGATAAGGCGTTTCTAACGTGTATCCACAATCTATAATTTATTTTTTCTGATGCAGAAATAATTACAATATCACAATTGTTTATCTTTAAACTTGAGTTTTTTTTTTTGACGGTAAAATTTGCAATGTATTTGTATAGGCGGGTTTTCGTAATGCTTCATACGGACTGAACAAAATTATTTGTCTAAATCGTGACATAAATAAGGGCGAGGATTGCTGCCGTGTAAAATCGATTTAAGCCCAACAGTGAAATTCCTTCAATGACCTTTCCAAGGCGGTTCTTCTGTCGCCGTTTATTTTTGTTATGGTTCGTCTTGTATGTGTATCGCTTATATCTTTTTTGTTTTGGAAAGCCAATTGGTGTCTTTGGCTGGAGCTGTGGGTTAATTGTATCGATTCCTGATCATTGCCATCACTTCTTTTTTGTCAATCTTTTTTGTCAATCATTGTGATGACACAATACCCCTCAGTTTGCAGCCAATCAGATCAGGAGTACCGATGATAACCCTTCAGCAGTAAGACAAAGAACTCATGGGGAACAAACAGACAGACAGATATATTTTTTTTTTTTTGGTTTGGGTTTTACGGCCCTTTCAAGATTATTTCTCTCATTTCGAGCCGATCGTTAATCAGAGGTGGGCGAAAACCGGAGTACCCGGAGAAAAACCACCTGACCTTCCGTTGCAGAACTTGGCGTTTCACACTTGGCTCGAGCGAGGCTCGAACCTACGGCGGTGAGAGACCTAATGACTAAGAGTCAGCGTTCTTATCCACTAGGCCACGGAGGCCCGTGACAGACAGATATGATAGTGACTGTAAAGTGAAAACGGAGTAGTAAGCAACCCTATTATCCTCACCCAGATAAAATAGACAGGAAAAGACGTTTTAATAGATCTCAAGATATATCAGGCGAGTCTTTACTGCAGCAAGGAAAAAAGCTGTGTGAATTCGACTGTAGACAAACCTATGAACCAGAAAAAGATTTACAAAAAGATGACAGTGGTATTTTATTAATATCAAATCAGGATACATGTATTCTTAATGATGCAACTGGAAAACAAGGGCAAAAAGAAAGCCAAGTACATGCATATGCAAGTACCAGAAAAGATCCAGTTGATAAGACTTCAGAGCATGAGAGTCGCAATTCTTTCTTAGCAATTCCTTTAATAAAGCACAATCCACCAGCACTGGTACGAGAGATTCACCTAGAGGAACAGATACTCTAAGTATTGCATCATGTAATATTGAAAGTGTAAAATCCAACAGTAGATACTTCCAACAATTATGTAAGGAACATCACATTGTATGTATACAAGAGCATTGGCTGCGGAATTTTAATAAACAAAAAATTCAAGATTATACTCTAAACAAGGATTTTTATATTAGATGTGTTGACTCATCAGAACCACTCTCTGGGTTCAGCCTCCTCAGGGGATATGGGGGTGTATCAATCTTTTGGCCCAGCCAATGGTTCAGTAAAATTAAAAAACTGCAGGAAGGTAATGAAAGAATTATTGCTATAGAACTTTCGAGAGCCCAGTAGTTATGCATTGTGAATGTATACCTACCAACATACAATAGCTCAGCGAACTCTCGTATTGGATATGCTGAATGTTTTGACATTCTGAACAATATATTTTTAAAATTAAAAGATAGTCTTGAAATTCTTGTGTGTGGTGATTTTAATGGAACACTACTGAAACCCAGACCTTACCACTAACATGACCAGCTTCTACAGGACTGTGTAAAAGAGCATGGACTCACATATTCAGATACAGAGAATCATACTTTATTCACCACTCTGGTAACTCAAGTTCTCAGATAGATTATATCATGTCTGTAGGTACCCATAACTTACATCACCATAAAGTTGGGAAGAGACTCAGAAAATACATCTAGTCATGAAAAAGTGTCGGCGAGTATGCCTTCCCGGTCATGTGAATAAAAGCATATCAAGCAAGACTTTGAAAAAATTATGCTGGAGTAAAGTAGACATATCTGCTTATAAATCTGTGATAGACGTAGAGTTGAAAATTTTAAGAAACACAGATGGCCTATCAGAGGATGGAAAAATCACAAAAAAAATCACAAAAATTCTCCATGCAGCTGCGGAAGTAGCGGCCCTATCAAAGTTTACACGACTGAAGGAACCATGCTGGAGAGCCACAACAAAGGTAAAATAACTTCTAAATGTATGCAAACAATAGTAACAGCGATGGGTGGCTAGCGTCAAATTGGATAATTTTCTACGAAGGGATAATATAATTGCTAAATGACAGCTTAGAAAACAAATGCGTAAGGAAAAATTACGGACAGGAAAAACTTTTACACTGAATTAATGGCAAACCCAACCACAGAAAACATTTACCAGTTGATAGGAGACACAATGGCAATAGAAGGCAAAGCACTGACTGCATTATAGTAAATGGAATGGATATCAGTTCTTATAAGGAACAAAGACAGGCGTTCGCAATGTATTATGTGGACCTGGCCGTACCAAAAAAATGATTGCTATTACTCTGCATATTTTGAACTGTGTAAAGTCCGGCGTACAATCATAACCAAGATTTGTGAAGAGACTAATGATCAGGTGAAACCAGTATCGATAAAAGAAGTTAGGGACTCTATTAAACAGTCGAACAATAAAAAGGAGCCGATGAGTTCGGTTTGTCGGCAGAGCATCTGAAATTTTCAGGCGGTCCCTTCAACCAGGACATTACTGTGATGTTCAATCAAATACTTCAGTCTAAGGTAGTTCCTGGCCCTTTTAAATCAGGCACACTGTCTCCTGTAGTGAAAAAAAATCAAGACCCGGCAAATCTTGACAATTACCGAGGGAAAACCGTCACTTCAATTTTGGGCAAGCTGTTTGAAAGCCTATTATTGTCAAGATTATCTGGATTATATCAGAAAACAAGGGCTGAGGTTCAGGTAAACACGTGTACGCCACTGTTTTAGTAACACCGGACAGTAGAAAAGCCTTCGGCGTAGTTGATCATACTATCATGCTTGACAAGTTATATAAAACTGGAATACAACCTGCATTATGGTCTATTATAAAAATAATATACGATGGACTGTCAACAAAAGTTAGATGGCTAGGTCAATTGAGTGAGAGTTTTGGAATTCATCAAGGAGTTCGACAATGTGGTATGCTGTCACCATTTTTATACAAGACATATAAAACCATGTTTAATGGAATTGAAGCAGTAGCGTAGTTTAGGATTTTCAATAGCGGGGATCTAATGCGGGTGTCCTACATGCGCCGATGACCTTGCCTTACTCTCACAGTGTGAAAATGAATTACAGGTTATGACAAGCGTGGTTAACAGTAATGCCAGAATGGATCATGTAACCGTTCACCCAGACAAATCCGAAGTAGTACTATTGAATCGGCATTAATCAGTGTCGAATAAGGACTTTTCACTGGACTCGAATGAAAAAAGATGAAAAAAGGAGATGACGTCTATAAGCCACATGGCTTTCTGTCAGATCCTTTAGCCACATCGTACTTATATATGTGTATTGTAAATGTATCAAAGCTCGAAATAAAAAATTGTTTAAACCAAAAAAAAAATTACACTGTCGGAGAATATCACTCATCTAGGTATTCTGAGGTCAGAAACAAATGAAAATGAAATTAACATTGACGATCGGTTGAAATAAGCTCGATATTTCTCACATGGATCAAACGGCCTTAATCCAAGTGTGTCATACAAGATCCACCTTTTACCTAGACTATTATTTGGTATTGAGGTTTTACTTCTTGCAATCTCTCAATTAGATATTGTATCGAAATTTCATCTGGACACTCTGAAACGTTTCCAGTCACTCCCTACAAGAGTTGCAACATGTGCAGTATACCGTATCCTCGGGGCTCTCCCCATTGAAACAGAGATCCATAAAAGACAGTTATCTATTGATGTCTACAAATGAAACAATAGTGGAACTTTTCAAAACGTCAAATAGCTATTTAATCTGGATAAAGAACTGACCTGTTATTGTAGAGTTCAGGAAATCTTCGAGCAATATCAGTTAGCTCTGCTTGAAAATCTACAGAAACATTTAACAACAAAGGATCAATGGAAACTAACTGTAAAACAAGCTGTTGATGAATACTGAACAGAAAAAACTAAGACAAGAAACAAGTGAAAAATCAACATTACAGTATCTCTATACTGATGCAGTAGCTATAGGGAAACCACACTCAGTATTGACTTCAGTAGTATCTACAGTATCTGATGTAAAAAAGGAATTACCAAAGTTAGACTGATAACAGGAACTCTATAAAAAAAAAGAAAAGAAAAAAACACCCGCAATATTCTTTTCACTGTGAGCTCAGAGTGTTGCGGAAGAGGGTTATCTATAGAATATGGAATGGAATCATTTGTCGGGTTTGGCAAACAGTGAAGACCCGGATCAGATGCCACAGAGCGCGTTTCGTCTATCTGTGATTCTCTTGTGTCAATAGTAGGCTGGTCTGTGATTGTGGCACTTCCTGGTTGTGATTGTTGTACTTCCTGATTGTGATTGTGGCACTTCCTGGTTGTGATTGTGGCACTTTCTGGATGTAATTGTAGCTCTTCCTGATAATTTTCATTTGTATCAGTGATTGAGCCGCCAAAGAGTACAGTGAAATTCCGCTATTACGACTACCTTAAATTGGTTTAAGTTTAATTCTCCTTCAAAAGCATATTTCAGCACTCTTTTTTATGTGTTTCTACACTCAGTGTCCTGTAGTAGGAGACCACCTTTCGGGCTGTTCAAAAGTGGTAAAAAAACACCTTTGAACAGTCCCAAAGGTGGCCTTATTGTAGGAATTTCACTATAATCCTGATTTAAGTAATATTGCAAATCTTGATGAAGAGTATCACTTGATTAAAAAAAAGAATTCTTTTCTTCTTCAGTTTTTACAAAAATAAATAATTCACAGAAATATAATTTATTTTACATTTAAGAATATTAAATTATACTTCGTATTGCTACATTCTGTAAAATTAGTTTAACACTACTCAACTAGATACTGTAACCTGAACCTTCCCTCAGGTCTTTAGTGAATTGGGGAAGGTGTGGTAATGATGTCTGGTCGAGTCAGGTGAGGTAGTTAAATGATTGATTAAGTGCAATTATTATATATTATTGTCCTGGGATCGAGTGTATAATTCAGACGTAAGCCTACGCCGGGCATACGCACGTCGTAAAATTGTCACAGACATTTACGCGGTGTGCTTGCATAATCGAGTCTTGTCACAAACATAGTCGTAAACTCACTTATAAATAAGTTTTGAAAAGTTGGATCCTTTGGAAGCAAAGAATACTTCAAATAAACGAAAATAGCAGACCCGGTTCAACTGAGTCTGTTCATGACCAGTACTGAAATGTGCAACATCGGCCACGCCCTCTAGCAGCGGCTTAAGCAGAACTATATTTCAAAATTATTTTAAATGAACTCAATAATCCCAAAGGACCAGAAAATATAATCTGCACTTTGATGATGTACGGGGAGACTTTTTACGGCCGCCACACGTCGTAGGCTTATGTCTGCTTTATGCATTCGGCCCAGGACAATAATCTATAATTATTGCACAAAGATACGTACACTAGGTAGGAGACTTAACTGCAACGCATCCTGATTATTTTGCATTATTGTAAAATGGGTGGAATTGTACACTGGTTTGACCGTTTAGGTATAGAAACATTTAAGGGATTATACTGGCCAGAAATTGGTAGGGTACGTGTAACATTTTTCTTTTCTAAAATTCTGATTTACTATGTAGCCCCGTGGGACAAGCATTTTAACGTATGAAAGTGACAATAATTGAATTCAAGAAACAAACTAGCTCTCCTCATGTACTGTCTCTCTATTTGCGCCCAAATGGCTAGCTTTGAATTTCTGGATCGAACTAAGTAGAAGTAAAACAAAGATCAGGAATTGATACAATTAACTTACTCCACCCATCAAAGACACCAAAGGGAAAGAAACACAAACATTAAGCGACCAGACCATAATGGAAACCTAAACAAAGGAAGGCCATAAGGACAGTTACTTTCCCACAAAATGGCCATATGGCCATCAAAAATAAAAAGACACAAGTGATACACACAGTAAGTATCAAACAACAACATAAATAAATCGCCACAGAAGAACCGCCTTGGAACGGTCAGTGAAAAGATGGGGCTTAAATCGATTTTATGTGGCCACAATCCTCGCCCTTACTTTCGACGGGATTTAGACAAATGATTTGTTCAGTCCGTATGAAGGCCTCCTAACTCTTCAGTGCAACATCTCCGTGAACACAAATAATCAAAGAACCACAGAGGTGAGACAACGGTGAGGACTCGACAGCAAGAAACCACTGAAATGCTGGAGCAAAAGAAAACCAACAGTTAGACTCCGATGGGGCCGACCAGAGACAGAGCATCAGGCACCAACCAACATTACCTTGAATTAGATCTCTCTAATTCTCAATAAGCCGTTACGTTGGAGCCGTCATAGAATCTTAGGCCTGACCCACCGGCGTACAATTAAAGAGGGAAGCAAAGTTGCCAACCGTGATTGGGTTAACTACCATGCATAAAGTCTGTCGTATAATATCCATGTTGTACCCAATCTTTTTATATCGAAGAATGATTTTACGACATTGGGTGCTAAAGTCATAACGGATATATATTTTCCTGAATTTATATACTGAGTCACCATAAAATTCGGGTTCCGATTGACCTTGTTGCAGAAGAGATTTAAGTCCAATATTGAATTTTGAAATTAAATCAGAATGGCGTCTATAAAATTTTGAAAAGGCTTTGCGCAGTTTATGGTACCGATAACCTGATTAAGAAGTTTAGCCGTTAATAATTTATTACGAGTGTTGAAGTCATTTACATGACTACACACTCTAGCAAATCGAATTAAATGCGAAATATAAAAGCCATAGGGTGGCGCACGAAGAACATGTCCATCCAAAAAAGGAAAATTTACAATTTCAAAATCAAAGTCATCGCGTTTATCATAAATTTTGCACGAAACAAACCCATCTACAATAGATAGATGTAAATCCAAAAACGGGGCCTCGGTACCAGAAGAATTTGCTATATTTAACTGAAGTTCTAGGGGGTAAATCTGACTTATCAAACCATCGAAATAGGTATTATCAATATTTAATAAATCATCTAAATATCTAGAAGTGGAGCTAAAAGCTTCAATAACTTCAGATTCGTTATCAATGGAAAGCGACAACATGAAGTCTCTTTCATAACAATACAAGAACAGATCAGCCACAACAGGTGCGCAATTCGTACCCATCGGAATGCCCACAATTTGTCTAAATAACTTAGTACCGAATCTTATATAAATATTGTCAAGTAGAAAGGTGAGGGTATCACACACTTTCTGGCATGACCAAAGTGTATAATTCTTATGCTCTTTAGAAGTGAAAACTTTTTAAATACATTTCTGACATAACATGCAAGATAGAGAGAATCTTCTCTGTGAAAAGCCCATTCAATTAAATCATTAAGCTTTTCTTTTATAAGATTATGAGGAAGTGTAGTATTAAGAATCGAAAAATCGTAAGTAGACAGACTTGAAGCACGAAAATGTCTGGATTTCAACTTATTTAAAACCTCATTCGAATTTTTTATAGACCAAAACAGATTTCTTCCTAATCTTTCAAAGACTTTGTCACAATATTTGATCACATGCGTTTTAATAGCAGTAAGACAGGAAGTTAATAATTTAGAAAGTTCAGTGGTAGTGCAAGAGCTAGAGTTTGCAATAAACTGTGCTTTGTAAGGTTTTTTATGAAGTTTTGGTAACCAGTATAGCGTAGGAAGCTTGTCTTGGCCTTCGGTAACACACACAGCAAACTTGGTGGCTGAATGACAAATATGTTTATCTACTATAACTCTCTCTTCAGCTAAAGGCTGAAGTTCATAGGCCTTAGAACCACCAAGCTCCTGCTTAAGCGTGTTAAAATAGTGGAGCCGTCACACAACGACGACGTTGTTAGCGGCCTTGTCTGCAGGGGCCAAAACAAACTTCTTATGAAATTCTTGAATACCTAGTTTAAGATGACGTAAAGACGTCTAAGGCTTAGGAGGTAATAAGTTAGTATTTTGATAATAGAAAGAAATGTCCATTTATCCAAGGACAACACATGAGAATATAATGCTCTAGAAATTAATCGTACAAGAAAATCTCGCTTTAAAACTGCAACTATCCATAAATTATTTACAATTTATCAGCCAAACGTGTGTGTATATATTGTAGTCCCTACAAAGGTATAGTGATCAGTACTAGTTATGAGCTAAAAACACAGATTTGTCCTCCTTAAAATATAATCTAATGCTGGTGTCTTTGCCAATCATATAAATAATATAGTCACCTAAAATAAATTCCTATGAGATGGTAGCTTATATTTGTTTCAACGATATATTGTCAGCATTGTGCTAAGATGAAATATGTCAATCACTAGTCTACTGACAGCAGCTTTTCCTGGTCTTTTCTGCTGTTTTCTATTTGAACAAATACCAGCTTTCTAATAATATTCACGTGGTATGACAAAATAATCTGTAGTTTTAGGTGTACATTGCGGTAAAGCCTACCGCAATGGTCCCAATTTGTAAGTAGTTGTGAGAATACAGGGTCGACACTGACCATAAAGCTTGTCCCTGCTGCTACATTTTCTTATACAGTGAAATTCCGCTATTAAGACCACATAAAAATAAGACTAATTCTGCTTTAGAAAGTTTATTTAGAAGGGTGCTGTTATTCTTTCTCCACGGGTTCTGCATACAATGTCCTATGGTCAGGGAACACCTCTGGGTCTGTTCAATAGTGGTCTTAAAGATCACTTTTGAACAGCCACAAAGGTGGTCTTAATATAGGAATTTTGCTGTATTTAAAAATGACAGAACCAAATTGTTTAATTTTCATGACAATTTTACGAGTTTCTAAATGTGTCCAACATCGGGGCTTGGATGATTATTTGTTTTCACGGAAATGTTGCACTGATGAGTTAGGAGGCCTTCATGCGGACTGAACAAATTATTTGTCTAAATCGCGACGGAAGTAAAGGCGAGGATTGGGGCCACGTAAAATTGATTTAAGCCCCCCCCCACCCCAGTGGAATTCGTTTCCGCTGACCGTTCTAAGGCGGTTCTTCTGTCGCGGTCTATTTGGGTGTTTGTGTCGCTTATATTATTTTATTTTGGATAGCCTATTGGACATTTTGTGGGAAAGTAACCGTCCTTTTGGCTTTCCGTTTCCATTAGGATCTTTTGTTTTATGTTTGTGTTTCTTTCCCTTTGGTGTCTCTGATGGGAGCTGTGGGTTGATTGTATCGATTCCTGATCATTGCCTCCACTTCTATTTTGGAAAAATAGATTGCGCTGCGTGGTGCTTTCACGCAGCGCTGAAACCGACCACACATGAGTTCTTGTCAACCACTTAGAAGGCTAAGCATGCGCAGGCAAAGTGGTGTGAGTCAGACCGTCCAGAGCATATAAGCCTTTTGGATTCAATGGGCAGCAGGGATTGACATCATTTCAGTATCGGGTAAAATACCCACAAAGTTGGAAGCAGCGTCTCCAAAATGACGGGGACGTTAAACCTCAATTCAAACAAACAAAAATGTGTACAACTTTATTGCTTATTTACAATACTTTTAATAAATAGAAATGTTAAAGGCCTTCAAGGACAAAGACCTTTGACACCAAATGGTGTATTCCCTACTTTACAGATTATTGTATCATATACTCTGCATCTATGTTGCCATCTCTATTCCTATAATTTGACGGGGTTTGTTCCAAAATATACATTAAGAGTATTGAATACACTGTGAGGGAAGCCGGCTCCGTAGAGTGATATTTTGTCTTCTACTGGAGTTAAACAATTTGATCTACCTGTCCTGTCAATTCATAAGGCCAAACCTTGCATTAAAAGGCTGTCAGTGGAGCATGTTAGGACACCACATTTTATTACCGTTGCCGTGAATCAAACCGGGGCCTCTAGCATCATAGGCAAATGCACAGAGTACAAATGTTAAAATAAGTTTGCAGCTCAGTATTGGGCGTTGTAGCACGGTTGTTAGTGCACTTGCTGGGATGCTAAAGGCCCCAAGTTTGATTCCCAGTACCGGTAATTGAATTGCAGTGTCCAAACATGCTACACTGGCTTCGTTTGCAGGGGTGAATGCCACAGAGTGTTCCGTCCTTCAGATTGGGACATTAACTGGAGGCCCCCAGTGGCGATTTAAGAACCTCAACGTAACTGCGTGTAATAGGACGAGACGTTTGTAAAGAAAAATCGAGTCAAGTGCGCCGACTGGGAACTAAACCCATGACCCAAAGCGAGTGACAAAATCACTAAATTAAAAGGTCAGGCCCATTTAAACTGGTTAGTTATGCACACAATATTTTGTATTCCGGCCCGCTCACGGGTGGCCGGATATACGATAGGCTTTTTGCAAAGAAATAGCGAAGAAACCAAAAACGTTCTAATTGGCAAAAGGTGTTGCTTCCTGGCTCAGTCTCTTTCATTTCTGTTGCTGCTGAAAACCTGCCATTTTTGAAACTCTAATAGTCATTGGCTACGTTAAGCTCGGCCAATCAATTATGCTCTTTCTCAAAAGTTTAGGCTTATATCTGCAGCCACCTAGCGGAGGTTCTGTAGACATCACGGTGGTTAAAACTGTAGACGTTACCAGGTTACAAATGCGTAACGCACATGAATCTCTTCGGGTGCCCAGAAGCGGTTGGTCATCCCCAAAAAAAACATATACATTTCACGTTTTCATTTCTATTTTGTACTTCTTGTAGACTTACGTCAATACTGAGAGGACTAACCCAGACTTGAGGAAAAAAGCTCAAATAGAGATCCTTATACGAGATTAAGACAGATTTTTTTTCAGGATGGAGAAATTGTCACGATACAGATATGATGTTTTATTAGAAACATACTTTTTACATACATTTTCTTAAAACTTGTTTCTTTATGTAAAAGCATTGTGGGTTTACAGTAGGCGGTAAGGTTCGTTAGCTTTTCTTATCCTGTCCTATCTTGAGTCGGTCTCTGACCATTTCCTCGGTTAAGTGTGTGGCTACATTAAGATTTTGGCTAAAATCGCTGGTTGAGTCCTTAAAACTATTTTGAATAAATAATTATTTAGCAGAGGTATGCTTTCAAATATATACAGCATACGGCCTTTTAACTCCTCTGCAGTCTTGGCATCTGCCAAAGAAGGCAGGTAATCACAATGAAGGACAGTTCTAGGGGAAAATATTTTTCAGGACACCCCTGTAGAGGACTGGTTGGTTCCAGTACAAGCACCTCAAAAACAGTGTGTTGTTTAATTCTGATGCATCTTTTACGCTACAACGGCAAAGTCATAGCAGAATCTTTCTGCGACATGGCTTGAGACGTCATTTCATCTCAATGTCGGGTAACGATTCCACAAAACATGAATGAACGTCTTCAAAATGACCTTTAAAGCGGCGATTGGGACGTAAAACCTTAGCTTAAACAAAGAAAACATGATCAGGTTGAGACAATGTATCAATAGTTATGATTAAAAGTGTGTTTCAGGAGAACTGTTCACGACAGGACACCTGGGATGGCCTCTACAATTCGTTTAGCAGGTCACAGATGCTAATTTGTTCCGCCATTACTGCATTCATGCACCAGGACCTGTGAAATTGAAAGTTGGCCCCAATCTCTCACCAAAGAGATCAACTTAGCTACACTATCCTCAGCACCTTCAGTCGAAAATGATTGAATCGGGAAGGGAATGCCAGTCTTATGAAGGATTTTTTGTAGATGTCACTTCTGGCAGTAGGGGTCTGAAACGCTGGTGAATGGTGATTTCTACAGCGCCTAGCTGGGCGGACAAGGTCATCTGTTGGAATGCTGGCAGCACCATTTGGAGCTTGATATAACAATATGAGCCTACTGTCTCTTCTCCTTTATTGAGAGACTCCCATCTTAATTTTCCTAGTATTCTCGTCAAATCCCAAGTGTCGAAACAGTAATTGGTTGTTATCTAGTAAATCTATTTTGAACCTGTTCAATTTCTGCATTGCGGCCCCAGATACGATCATCAGGGGGAATACTCTCAAATAGATACATTCCTTTATTTGCTATAGAAAAAAAAAACGAGTTGTTGCTGATGTTGAATCTTCGGAGTGGGCGCCAGTTTTGTCTGAGGTCCCCCAAGGGACTGTTCTTGGTCCACTTTTATTCTTCCTGCACATAAGTGATTTTTCCACTGACATTGACTAAGAAATAAGACGACTGTGTTTGCGACCTGGAAATAAGAGATACCAAGGACTCAGTGAAACGAAACTTCAGAATGTTATAAATAGACTAAGATGTTAGGCACGAAAATGGGGCATGGGATTTCAGCCCGCTAAATGCAGTATTATTCAGATGACAAGGAAGACAGCCAATACAATTGAGGCTTATTACACCTTGGAGGAAATGGCCCTCGAGAATGTGGATTCGATTCCATTAAATACCTTGGTCTGATAATAACACACGATTTGAGACTGAATACATCCATTAGCAACATGCATACCAAGGCGTACAACTATCGTATTCCAAGATTGGGCGAACAAGTCCTTAATATGCTACCTCTTTTACATATTCAGGACAATGTTGAAGATTTAGCCCCGGAAAACCAAGCGTTCTGTTTGCCTTGGTATACATGTTGCTAATGGATGTATTTAACCTGGCCTTGCGTTTGCTGGTGAAGTGAGTAAGTTGAGAGATGCCGTGACAACCTCATTGGATATTTGGCCACATACAACTAATCTTTCTTTCTTTTCTTTATTTCTTTCTCTCTTTCTTCATATACTGTCAAAGCCCTTACGGACATTTCCGACAGATACACGTTACATTCTCTCCAGATTTGCAGGATGAAATCCTACACAGTAACCATGTAATTACGGTAGGGATCTTTTAGCTGCACATGGGGTGGTTCTCTATTCATAAGGGTGCCTCCAGTTAACGCCCGATCCAAAATACGGTGCACTTTGTGGCATTCATCTGCCATCAGTAACAACTTAGATAGAATCACGGAGATCATTAATGAACACCAAGTAAAGGATCGGTTCAAGTACCGACCCTTGGGTTACTTGTTGCGAGCGCCCAGGGAACGTGTCAATCCCCCTTTAAGTGACCTCTTTGAGTGGATCATTGTTGCACAAGTTGGACTGGCAACCCCTTGGAGAAAGACGTTCCGCGGCACGTCTTTGTCTTTTCTAAAAGATAGACAATGATCTTGTAGCTATAGCCCTTCCTGGGTATACCCAGCCCCGTACTCACAGGATTTCAAAGTACTGCCATTCTATGACATTTCGTTAACTTCGTACTGGTTAGGATACGTTTTCTGAAGAAAGGGCAAAACAATGAATTTTCTTATTCTATCGTAGCCTATGACATGAAACAGGAATTTTGAGATCAGATGAACGAACTTTTATAAATATCAAAGTTTAAGGCCATTTACAGACATTTGTCCTGAATACTACCGATTTTGTTATTTTATTTCCGCCGCCTCTGAAATTACTGTGCTGATTGAACGAAATTACACATGGAGACCCCCCCCCCGGAATTGGGAAATGAAAGTTTTTCATTAGATCTGGGTCTCATGATCAAGACGGCCACCATTCCCACACCCAGTACAAATTTACAAATCTTCTTTTAGGAAGCTTGAAACTTAGTATGCTGGGAAACTGTAGCGCTACCGGATTTGCTGACACTTGGTTAAGCTTGCCTTATTTTACGTCAAAACCAAATGTATTTTAATGGGAAAGTGGCAAAACAGTGAATATTTTCCTAAGGTACTTTTCCAAAAACAGCATCAATACAAACAGTCTCATTCTCGCTTCATTGCAGCTGGTATTAGTATCGTGGGGTGGCGATCGAAAGTTCCCCAATGCTTCACCATCGTAAAGATTGTACAGTTGACTCTCGTTATCTCGACCTCGCCTATCTCGACCCTGTCACTTATGTAACTCTATTTCAAATGAAATCACTGGGCCACTTTCGATTTCTTTAAAAATAAATGAAATACTGCTCAAATAATAGTCGCAGAGCGTAAGCATTCCTGCGAAGTAAAGTGATGCTCTTTGAGGGTCTTTATAAAACCCGTGTCTTTTCTTTACCCATATCTAAAGGCACTTTTATAAAAAAAAATGCAGATTTAGTCCCCCATAATTAATGTTATCTACCATTAATAGATGTGCTACGAATTATCTTTTGTTGTTGTTGTTGTTGAGCGTGAAAGCTCAGTGGTTAGTGCACTTGCCTCTGATGCTAGAGGGCCCGGGTTCGATCCCCGGCAGCGGCTATAAAATTTCGGAGTCCGAACACGCTCCATTGGCATCAATTGCAGGGATGAATGTCATAAAGTGCACCGTCCTTCGGATCGGGACGTAAACTGGAGCCCCCCTGTGCGGGTAGAACCATCCCCTGTGCAGGTTAAAGATCCCTACCGTACTCACATGATTACTGTGTAGACTTTCATCCTGCAAAACCTGGAGTGTATGTAATATACACCTGCGGTAATGGTCAAATGTGACCGACGCAGTATCAGTAGATAGATAGTTAGATAGTTGTTCTACATTTAACGAACCACATTGTTCACACAAAATGTTCCATGAAAAAAAAGCTGAAAAAAAAAGATGAAAAATTCATCCATAGCTATTATGTTTATTGACAAAGCATGAGAATCAAATGCTAGGCGGGCCGTTTCAGCTTTTTAAAAAGCTATCCTTGTTGTCGTACTGCTACACATGATTAGTGTGTACATTTTTTTTTGGTTTTACGGCTCTTTCAAGATTATTTCACTCATATCGAGCCGATCGTTAATCAGAGGTGGGCGAAAATCGGAGCACCCGGAGAAAAACTACCTGACCTTCCGTTGCAGAATTTGGCGTCTCACATTTGACCCGAGCGAGGCTCGAACCACAGCGGTGAGAGACCTAATGATCAAGAGTCAGCGCTCTTAACCACTAGGCCACGGAGGACCGTAATCAGTGTGTACATTCTGGAGTGTATGTAATGTACACCTGCCAGTAATGACCAAATGTGGGCAATGAAGTAACAGTAGAGTCATGTGCTGTTTGTTTTGTGTGAAGTCCTCGAGCGTAACAAATGTTTGTTATGCAAATATCTCTTTACGATAACACACCCGTGCGACAAAGTGCATATTTCTCATCTCCAAAATGGCTACTTTTCTGATGAAACTCCCTGATATTTTTCTTATAAATACTGCAAACATAGGTCATGAGTGCTCGTTAGAACCGCCTCATTGAGGCGGTTCTAACGAGTACCCACAACCTATGTCTTGGAGTAAAAATTAGAAAAATAATGTATACCTCCGTAAACCCCCATTTTCTCTATACAAAGTGGGGTATAGGAGGGTCTTCATTTCACGGACTAGTCCACGTGGTGTCTACCCTTCCGATGGCGATCAGATTATGGAAAATGTTCCCTGTAATAAACTTTGAACAATATGTCTTTAAAATGCAAGAATATTTACCTTGATCAGGTTTTTGTAACATATTTTATTCGAACAGGATCTCGCAGACATTGTATAGACAGAAGAATATAAAATAGGAAGTGCTGCACAACGCCACTGCCGAGATAGTAAAATAATAAAATCCCGTATCTTCAATGCCAAAGATATGAATTTCAAAATTTGTTACTTATTTAAATATATCTTACTTAATTTTCATAATTTGTAAACGAAAAGAAAAATCCGATTTTAACATACAGCTCTGTATGCGGGTGGAGTAATATTTGATAAGTCCTCGAAAAGCTCGTGAAAGTTTGACAGAAAGAAAAAGGCAAATTTTAGTCTTCGAAGGGACAACATTGAATGTTTGCTGGTAATAACTTTAGGATGTGATCGTTTATTAAGTGCTAATGACAATACAGAGGATATATAGTAGTCGCAGATAATATTGACTAGGCGAAGCTACCTTTTGTACCTGCCTTAGGAATATTCCATTGACAAAAAGGTAAACCAAGTCACCCGATTGTGTGAATTCAACTGTAACACAAGCATAGCTGTGGTGTATATGACCATTTCGTCCGCTTGTAGAAAGCGTGCGAAAGGCACTCTACCGAATCTTCTGGTGGACTCAGCGAATTTGACATATATTGACAACACCCGAATAGCTCCGCCTAGTCAATCTTACCTGCGACTTCTATACTTCTGTAACTACGGTACGTCTTTTCACATTCCATTGCAAAGAAATATAGCTAAAGTAGGATCTGAAACTGTTGTTTACTTTTTTTTTTCATGAATGAGGTATGGCCGCCGACAAACTGTTGGTAAATTTTGTATTAAGATGCTCACTAGTTTGAGTTTAAAATTGTGTATTAAGCCATAATACTCTCATACATTGCTCATCAGAGACCCCTTTTTGGTCTGTAGCATGTGTTTTGCTGAAAAAACATACCTTTTTATGACTTTGAAAGCAAATGGTAAAACCTGTAGTATTTCCGTTCTTTTTCTTATAAGTAAATTAATGGAACCATTATATAGGCACGAGCAATGTAATTGGATCATTTATTCCTGTGTTATCAGTTTTTCTCTCCCTCATCTTTTGTGAAGAATTTTGGGGGTTATTGTCAACCATTCCCCACCCACTTTATGCATCGTTATAAATCCTTATGGAGAGGACGGGTATTTAGGGACAAATCAAAACATGGATATTTATAATGATTGTGAGCTTTAATAATGATTTAGATTACCTCGCTACAGATTGCTTGAATTAATTAATGAGCTCCGCCCAGACTTTGAACATCCTACGTGGCGACAGAGTGCGATATCAGCGAAATTCAGACCCTTGTTGGGTTGAGTTCATCCATCGTTCTTTGTCGTTTTCCAATCGAATTTACAGCACATTGTATTGCCTCCCACTTTTTGCCTTTTTTTATTCCCCGCCATTTAAAAATTGCGGGGTATTATGTTATTCCCTCCGAAGTTTTGAGTGTCCGTCGGTACATCCGTCCTGCCGTACGTCCGTCCGTTAGCGCCCCATAGTTCTGTGTCCGTTCCATAACTCGGATACCGGTCGAGATATTTTCACGAAACTTCACAGTTATGTAAAGCACTATCAGACGATGTGCAGAACATACAAACTGTAACTCTGGTTTTCCTACTTTTGGAGTTTTTGCCCTTTGAACATTAAACATAGGAATTTTATCATAGTTTCGTGTCCGCTCAATAACTTCGATACCATTTGAGATATTTCCATGAATTTTCACAGATATGTAGAGCACCATAAGACGACGTGCAGAACATTTGAACCGTAACTCTAATTTTCCTACCATTGGAGTTATTGCCCTTTGAACTTTGAATATAGCTGTTGCTATCAGTTTCGTGCCCGCTCCATAACTCTGATACCATTTGACATATTTTCACGAAACTTCACAGATATGTAAAGCACTATCAGACGATACGTAGCACATATGAACCGTAACTATGATTTTTCTACTTTTGGAGTAATTGCCCTTTGAACATTTAACATAGCCATTTCTATCGTAGTTTAGTGTCCGCTCCATAACATCGATACTATTTGAGATATTTCCATAAAACTTCACAGATATGTAGAACACCTGAGACAACATGCAGAACATATGAACTATAACTCTGATTTTCCTACTTTTGGAGTCATTGCCATTTGAACTTAGAATATAGAAGTTGCTATCAGTTTCGAGTCCGCTCCATAACTCTGATACCATTTGAGATATTTTCAGGAAACTTCACAGATTTGTAGAGCAGCCTACCTTTTGGAGATATCGCCCATTGAACATTGAACAGTTTTTGATGGGTGGAGTAAGTTAATTGTATCGATTCCTGATCTTTGTTTTACTTCTATATAGCCATTTCTATGATGTAGTCTGTTTAAAGCACTATATCTCCTGAACTTAATGATTGATTCTGACCAAACGTGCATGGTTACATCAATAGGATGGGGAAAACAGCCAATAGGTTTTGTTTCACTTTGATATGGCACTTGTTTGATGTAATTGTAGTGGTGGGGCATTATGCAGTGCTTGCAGTTTTATTTTAGTTTTCATGTGGACACATTTTGGCTTGTTTTTGTGTAATTTGGCCTTTTCAAGATTATTTCACTTATATAGAGCCATAATGTTATTCAGATTCGAGCGAACACCGCAGTAACCGGAGTAAACAACCTTGCATTTCATTGCAGAACGTCTCACATATGACCCGAGCCAGACTCATACCACAGCGGTGAAAGACCTAATGATTAAATTTCAACGCTCTTACCCACTTAAACATAGAGGCCCTTGACGCGGACACATTACTGCATTTTGATTTTGATACCTCAGCATTTTCCTTATAAAAGGCTAACACACTCTAAATTAATTTTCTTCCAACTCATTTTTTTCTCTCTTAGACATTTTCCCAGAACATGCACAGCATATGTGTACATGAATTGCTTTCATGCAACGCTTGAAGCGTCTGTATCGTGTGTATTAAGCAGAAAAACAATTTCTCGCATGCTATACATAATATATCGTACTATTATGGACATACGCCAGACTTTCTTCATTCGCAACTAAGTCCGACTCCAATTTAAGTCAGTCGTACTCTGGATTTGTGTGTGTGTGTGTGTGTATGTGTGAATTCGGGTTTAACGTCGCTTTCAACAATTTTTCAGTCATATCACGACGGTGTCTGGTTGCGACAGGGAGCACAATACTCACGTTTATAGTGCTGCCTCACTGAAGTATCATGTCCCAGACACATTACATGATACCACACCCAGTCACATTATCCTGACACTGGATCGACCAGTCCTAGCTCTACCCCGTAAATCTGAGTGCCAAACGAGGAGCAGCTAGTACCATTTTTAACGACTTTGGTATGTCGCGGCCCGGGATCGAACCCGAGACCTCCCGTTCCCCGGAGCGGACACTCTACCAACTGAGCTATCGGGGCCGGTACTCAGGATTTAGATACGCCTATGAGGGTAGCATAAACCTGCGCAAAATACGCATCCTTTGTGGATAAAGCATAAGCCTTCGCACGTCGTAAAGTTGTCGCAGAAATTTATGCGGTGTGTATAATCCAGACGTCGCAAATTTATTCAGTCGTAAACCCACCGATAAAGTTGCATGTACTAGGTAGCAGACTTAACTGTAACGTATTGTGACTATATTTCGTTGCTCGGTGTACACATCACATGGGTGGAATTGTATACTGGTTTGACGATTTACATTATATTGCCTCCCATGTTTTCTTTATCAATTTTGACATTGAAGCATTACTGATTTTTGAGTTTTAATACCTCAGCACTTTCATTATAAAGAGCAAACGGTCTCAAAATTTACTCATTCTTCAATATTATTTTTTGTGTCAGAACATGCGCAGTAGATGTGTTGTACATCATTTACGTTCGTAACCCTCGCCACCGCTAACTACGCCTGTTTTATGCACTCGGACCCCCAAAGTTTTCTATTTGCCTGGCTAGGACTGACAGTCCTAAACATTTCAAAAGCATTATTTTTACATGAGTTAAAAACATCATTTGGGTAATGTTTACTTGTTATTTATGTTTGTTAAATTCTTATATCCAGGTTAAGGATCTTGAAAATAATTTTTACTTGACCGCAAGGACGCAGTTGTAAACGGAGTTTCCGAATAAAAAGGTTATAGAATGGGGGAGGGGGGTTAATGTAACCGGACGCCAAAGGCACATCAAGACTAAACGAGTCAAGGATTAGTTTTAAATATTGTGCTAGGCTTTCGCTTGGGGAATACACCGGTGCCGATGTGACCCTCGCGCGTTGGACTCGAGGTAATAAAGACGAAAGTGGTCTGCAAGTTAGTTATTTTGAAGGACCTTCCAAAGGGTGGAGGGCTGCAAGTCGCCGCCGTTTTTGGTCAATTCCGACCTGCAATTCAGGTCCCATAGCCAAAGCGCCTGGCACAGGGCCTTTTAAAAGGTCAGAGTTCTTACCAAGGACAGGCTGACCTCGTAGTCTCTTTGGCTTTATTTGTCTGATGCAAGCATCACTTGTACATTGTCTTCTTGTTCAAACGACCCTAAAATCCATAACGTTCGAATGTAATGTTGTAACGTACGGAACGGAACAATAATATAAGGTCATCGGGCGCTACGGGAGCTACCGCAGATGTTACAAAATACGAGCTTGTACTAAAATACACTTTACATTAAGCCCCGTCGCGTGGATACCTGGACCCAGCTGTTCAAAGCATCGTTAGCTTAACGAGCTCGTTAGTGGTCATATTGTTAACTGTTCTAGCAAGTATAATATGTAAAATTTTGGTATTTTTGCCATAACAAAATGATCAAAATCTTAGCGATACGTTATCTTACAACGTCGTTATTTTTGAACAACTGGCCCCTGTTTTGTTTTGTTTGTTTTTATTTCTTTAAACAAGTAAGACACAAACCAGCCTCCTTAGCGACACAGACTAACAACAGTGTTAAAATTTGGGATATACATGTAGAAACGAGAGGTAATGTACTGTCCTAGCAGCGAACCAAAAGTGCTGGCTGCACCGCGTAGATGAATCAGATTCACAAGTCAGTCAAATGAATGATCCGTCTAAACGCAATTTTTAGGAGGGAAAGCTGGGGTTTACGGGGGTAAACATGTTTTTTAATTTCTGCTCCAAGACATTGGTTGTGTGTACTCGTTAGAACAGCCTCCATGAGGCGGTTCTAACGAACACTCACAACCTATGTTAAGTACATTGATAAAAAGACAAATATCAAAATTTCAATAGAAAAAGAACCGTTTGTTTTGTGTATAAAAGAAGCAAATTCTTCTGATACCGAGGCCCCGTTTTTGGATTTACATCTATCTATTGTAGATGGATTTGTTTCGTGCAAAATGTATGATAAATGCGATGACTTTGATTTTGAGATTGTAAATTTTCCTTTTTTGGATGGTGATGTTCCTCGTGCGCCATCCTATGGCGTTTATATTTCGCAATTAATTCGATTTGCTAGAGTGTGTAGTCATGTAACTGACTTCAACACTCGTAATAAATTATTAACAGCTAAACTTCTTAATCAGGGTTATCGGTACCATAAACTACGTAAAGCCTTTTCAAAATTTTATAGAAGCCATTCTGATTTAATTTCTTAATTCAATATTGGACTTAAATCTCTTCTGCAACAAGGTCTATCGGAACCCGAATTTTATGGTGACTTAGTATATAAATTCAGAAAAATATATAACCGCAATGACTTCAGCACCCAATTCCGTAAAATCATTCTTCGATATAAAAAGATTGGGTACAACATGGATATTATACGACAGACTGCATGCATGGTAGTTAACCCAATCACGGTTGGCAACTTTGCTTCCCTCTTTAATTGCACGCCGGTGGGTCAGGCCTCAGATTCTATGACGGCTCCAACGTAAAGGCTTATTGAAAATTAAAGAGATAATGTTGGTTGGTGCCTGATGCTCTGTCTCTGGTCGGGCTCATCGGAGTCTAACTGTTGGTTTTCTTTTGCTCCAGCATTTCAGTGGTTTCTTGCTGTCGAGTCCTCACCGTTGTCTCACCTCTGTGGTTCTTTGATTTCTGTGTTCACGGAGATGTTGCACTGATGAGTTAGGAGGCCTTCATGCGGACTGAACAAATTATTTGTCTAAATCGCGACGGAAGTAAGGGCGAGGATTGTGGCCACGTAAAATCGATTTAAGCCCCCCAGTGGAAATCTTCCACTGACCGTTCCAAGGCGGCTCTTCTGTGGCGATTTATTTATGTTGTTGTTTGTGACTTACTGTGTGTAACACTTGTGTCTTTTAATTTTGGATGGCCATAAGGCCATTTTGTGGGAAAGTAACTGTCCATATGGCCTTCCTTTGTTTAGGTTTCCATTATGGTCTGGTCGCTTAATGTTTGTATTTCTTTCCCTTTGGTGTCTTTTATGGATGGAGTAAGTTAATTGTATCAATTCCTGATCTTTGTTTTACTTCTACTTTGCCACAAGGGTGTGTTATCGTAATGCACACGCTTATCTGCACCTTCTTTATTCGAAATACCATAAAACGTTTTCTCAAGACACGTTCCATATGTCAGACCGCAGTATCTAATAAACGAACAATTTTAATTTTTCAGACATGAACAGCTAATTACCAGATGGTGTCAACCCCTAGTGGCATTTAGACACGACCGCAACTAAAACTTTAAACGCAAACTAATGGAGGGAAATAGACCTGAATAATTTAAAATTATGATACGGCCTAAGAAAATAGCTGTTTTTATTAATAAAAGAACAAAATGAAAATTTAAACACCGTCTCTTCCATTTTCAATTTTCAACCCTACCCAGTGTCGTCTTTGCATTGTCCAATAGTAATTTCGCAATTTAAGTACATTTTCTGTAGTTTTTGTCATTTAGTACCTTCCAAAATACAGAGCTGACTTTTTGTGCATCTAAAATGAATTATGATACACAGTGCAAGTCCCATCATGACAATTTTATAAACAAAACCATGTACAAAAACAAAACCACAAAAATAAAATAATAAAGCAAATTTTCTCCTATCTACCGACCAATCTTTTTTCAGCATGTTAGTAGAAACACTCCATTTTTACACCTAAGGGTTATGCGGAAATGGATCATCGATCATGGCCGTAAAGAATCATATAAATGTGTGCATCGGCGCTTTTGATTATAGTCTTTCCTGTGCGATATATAATTGTATGTTGACCCAAAGCTCCATCACGACAACTATCCCGTAAGCATTAGTTTGAGATATCAGTGTGAGAGATAATAAGAGTCAACTGAATTTAAAACTAGAAGAAGTAGAAGTAAAACAAAGATCAGGAATCGATACAATTAACCCACTCCACCCATCAAAGACACCAGAGGAAAATGAAAAAAGCCAAAATAACAGTTTCCTTTCACTCAGTAAATGTCCAAAACGGCTATCTAAAATAAAAGTAATTAACAGGGCATACGTGCAAAGACACTTACAATAAGAAAACCACAACAGATGTCGAGATTTGATTATTTGTTTTTCGTCGGCGTATACTCGAGGCAGCGCTCCTATGACGGCTACCGGAGTCGATTCGACGGATTTGGTTGTTGGTTTCCTTTGCTCCAGCATTTCAGTGGTAAATTGCTGTCGAGTCCTCATCGTTGTTTCGTCGTTGTGGTTGTTTGATTATTTGTGTTCACGGATATGTTGCATTGATGAGTTAGGAGGCCTTCATGCGGACTGAACAAATTATTTGTCTAAATCGCGACGAAAGTAAGGCGAAGATAGTGGCCACGTAAAATCGATTAAAGCCCCCCAGTGGAATTCGTTCCCGCTGGCCGTTCCAAGGCGGTTCTTCTGTCGCGGTTTATTTTTGTTATGGTTTGTCTTTGGGTGTTTGTGTCGCTTATGTTATTTTATTTTGGATAGCCTATTGGCCATTTTGTGGGAAAGTAACTGTCCTTTTGGCTTTCCGCTGTTGGTATTTCCATTAGGGTCCGACGTGGGGGCTTATTGAGAATTTGAGAGATCAAGTTCAATGTAATGTTGATTGGTGCCTGATGCTCTGTCTCTGGTCGGGCCAATCGGAGTCTAAATGTTGGTTGTCTTTTGCTCCAGAGTTTCGGTGATTTCTTGCTGTCGGGTCCTCATCGTTGTTTTATCTCTGTTGTTGTTTTAATATTTGTGTTCACGGAGAGGTTGACTTGATGAGTTGGGAGGCCTTCATGCGGACTGAACAAATTATTTGTCAAAACCACGACGGAAGTAGGGGCGAGGATTGTGGCCGCTTGTGGTCGATTAAGGCCCACAGGTGGGGCTCGCTTCTGCTGGCCGTTCCAGGGCGGTTCTTCTGTCGCGGTTTATTTTTGTTATGGTTTGTCTTTGGGTGTTTGTGTCGCTTGTATTATTTTTTTAGATGGCCTGTTTGCCATTTTGTGGGAGAGTGTCTGTCCTTTTGGATTTCCGCTGTTGATGTTTCCGTTGGGGTCTGTTGTTTCGTGTTTGTGTTTCTTTCCCTTTGGTGTCTCTGATGGGAGCTGTTGGTTAGTTGTATCGATTCCTGTTTATTGCCTCCACTTCTATGTTTCATTATGTTCCCCAGCTGGTTGCTGAAGATCTGGAGATATAAAAGTATTTGCAATTTGTATTGTCAATACATATGTGAAATGTATGGGAAAAGAATGTGTTAAATGATGTTTCTTTGTTTTAAATTAAATACATTCTTTAGTAGAGAAGTAAAAGAAGAGTAAACACGGATCTCTGCTACATTTGGCACCATGAACTAGGAAAGTTTGAAAAAAAAAGAGAAAGAAAGAAAAAGGAAGCAAATAGTTTTTCTTTATAAACAACAAGTTTTAATACTAAAACAACAATACAGGAAACATGGCTGCAAATGTGCCCAATTTAAAAGGTGTTGGGACAAAATTTCGTATTATTATGGATCATGAAGTGCTGAATGGTTTGACGTTAATATAGCGTAATATGGAACGCATAGATAAAGAGCAATGTTCCAGGGAAATAAATATGTAGAAAACAAATCAAACTAATTGTGACATACTTGATTATCTAAAGGATAGGCTAGCAGATGCTACTGGTAAAAAGAAATTAAATTGAAGAAAATGAAATTGTTTGTGATAGCGCCATGGAGTGCATAATAAAGACAGAAGTAAATACAATGATCAGGTATTGAAATTATTACCCAATACCTCCCATCCGAGACACAATAGGGAAAGAAACTTGAAATAACTAAACCCTTATGAAAACATCACAAGCAGAAAGCCAAAAGGACACTTAATTTCCCCACAAAATGGCCAAATGGATATCCAATATAAACAATACATACATGCAAAGACGAACTATAACAAAAATAAACCGTGCTAAAAGAGCCGCCTAGGAACTGTCAGTAAAATGTTGTTTTTTTTTTTCACTAGGAGCTTAAATCGATTTTATTGGCCACAGTCCTCGCTCTTCATGAGTTGGAAGCAGGACTCAAAAACCTAGGATAAAGGAAGGTCTTAAACTCAAGAAGAAACAATATTTGAGCATTTTGTAGAGCTGCAGGAAAATGCATGCACATGCAATAAAAACAACAATAACTTATTGAGAAACATTCATTGAAAGAAAAAGATCGTTTATTTACTGTCGAATTACCTGAGTTTGATTTGGCTTGAATTACCTGAGTTAGATATGTTTATTTTTTTTTTTTATTTTTTTTTTTTTTTTGCCGACGAAAAATTACAGTGGATAAAATTTGGGCCTTATCTGTGAATTTGCTAAATAAAAACACAAACTTATATGTAAAATTCTGTTATCTAAGAAGTAAACTTACAGGGGAAGCTAGGAGTGCTATTTCCGGTCGTCCTCTTTCTAATAATAACTTTCAGATAGCAACAAATATTCTTAAGGAAAGATTTGGCGATGAACAGGCAGTTAATGATCTCCATTATTTGATTTGAGGTTTAACGTCCCCGTCAACACTGTATAGGTCATTTTGGAGGCGTTGCTCCCAATTTTTTTGGACTTTTATTGAAACCAATAGGGTTTATAAGGATTGACGAACCGACTCGCGACGCTTTGCCTGGGCAGGCTTTGCCCATTCCCCATTCTATTATTAATTTTAGTGCTATGCTGCCGTCGGTATTGGTGATGCCCATAAATTTGTTTTCTGCCGCTTCCGTTAATTTAAGTGGAGCTGGTAGAACCAATTTATTTAAAAATAATCTGAGAGTTAGGTTATCTCCTATCAAACCGCCAATTCTTCGGAAATATATACCAATCAGTTCAAAAGAAGTGGAATGTATCCTAGTATTTCCAAGTGCAATGCTAAGAGGTGCAGGTGCGGTTCACATTTATGCACTGCGTCTACCGTTTTTTCGTCTGTAAACGGTAGACGTTTTTCTGTACTTAACATGTCCGATTTGACATGTAAGTCTATGGATTTGATATATATGTGATAACATGACATGCTACAAATTGTAAAATGCAGTATGTGGGGCAAACTAATCGCATGTTAAAAACACGTTTTAACGAGCACTTTCGTAGAATGAGTAAGCCTAAAAAATGTGACACTTTCTTGTACCGTCATTTCAGACGTACAGGTCATTCTATAAAAGATATTTCTATACAGCCAATGGAAAAATGAAGTAAATCCTACAGCTAGGTTTAAAATTATTAAACGGCATGAAACTGAATTAAAATGGATTAAATTATTACAGTATTACAGACACCTTTTCCATAGGGCTTTAATGAGAACATTTATCATAAGGGTATTATATCGAAAATGCCAGATTTTGATATTTTCTTGCTTCTGGACTGTCGAAAGCGTAAAATTAGATCGCACGGCAACAGAAAATATGGTAATTATAAAGGTAAATTACGTGCTTTTAAAAGAAAAAATTCCAGACTGAAGTGACTGTACATAATATTATTGAATCAAGGACGCCACTCTATGCTTGCTTTTCTAAGTTCCTTTACCATTTCTGTATTACGGATTCTGGATACAGACGCGAATAAATTCTACGATAGTTCTAATCAGTTATACTACGCTGCTCTTTTTACAAGAGGTTATACTCAGCATGCTCTTCGTCCTTTCATCGATTCTGAAATTAATCACAAACGTCATTACATCAAAATATCATTCATTAATAAAGGTTTGGATTTTATAGACTTACCTAGTATCTTCCGGTTCGGTTCGGTTATTTCATCCGTTCCTGCTTATTTTCAAAATACTGAAACACCCATAATTTGCTATAAATGCATTTACAATAAATCTGTTAGATCTATCATTTTTAATTTCAATAAACTCGTTTCTGATCTTGATATTGACACTAACACTCCTGATACATGTGATTGTAAAAATGCAGTGTATTGCTATCCTCCTGCTGGTCATATTATTACTGAAAATTTAAAACTTATTCCTGATTCTAGGATACGTAATATAATTTCTAAAGGACCGAAATATCGATTTTCTTCTAAGTAGAAGTAAATCAAAGATCAGGAATCGATACAATTAACTTACTCCACCCATAAAAGACACCAAAGGGAAAGAAATACAAACATTAAGCGACCAGACCATAATAGAAACCTAAACAAAGGAAGGCCATAAGGACAGTTACTTTCCCACAAAATGGCCATATGGCCATCCAAAACCAAAAGACACGAGTGATACACACAGTAAGTAACAAACAACAACATAAATAAATCGCCACAGAAGAGCCGCCTTGGAACGGTCATTGGAAGATTTCCACTGGGGGGCTTAAATCGATTCCACGTGGCCACAATCCTCGCCCTTACTTCCGCGGCGATTTAGACAAATAATTTGTTCAGTCCGCATGAAGGCCTCCTAACTCACCAGTGCAACATCTCCGTGAACACAAAATTCAAAGAACCACAGAGGTGAGACAACGGTAAGGACTCGACAGCAAGAAACCACTGAAATGCTGGAGCAAAAGAAAACCAACAGTTAGACTCCGATGAGCCCGACCAGAGACAGAGCATCAGGCACCAACCTACATTATCTCTCTAATTTTCAATAAGCCTTTACGTTGGAGCCGTCATAGAATCTGAGGCCTGACCCACCGGCGTGCAATTAAAGAGGGAAGCAAAGTTGCCAACCGTGATTGGGTTAACTACCATGCATGCAGTCTGTCGTATAATATCCATGTTGTACTCAATCTTTTTATATCGAAGAATGATTTTACGAAATTGGGTGCTGAAGTCATGGCGGTTATATATTTTTCTGAATTTATATACTAAGTCACCATAAAATTCGGGTTCCGATAGACCTTGTTGCAGAAGAGATTTAAGTCCAATATTGAATTTTGAAATTAAATCAGAATGGCGTCTAAAAAATTTTGAATAGGCTTTGCGTAGTTTATGGTACCGATAACCCTGATTAAGGAGTTTAGCCGTTAATACTTTATTACGAGTGTTGAAGTCAGTTACATGACTACACACTCTAGCAAATCGAATTAATTGCGAAATATAAACGTCATAGGATGGCGCACGAAGAACATCGCCATCCAAAAAAGGAAAATTTACAATCTCAAAATCAAAGTCATCTTGTTTATCATAAATTTTGCACGAAATAAATCCATCTACAATAGATAGATGTAAATCCAAAAACGGGGCCTCGGTATCAGAAGAATTTGCTTTATTTAACTGAAGTTCTATGGGGTAAATCTGACTGATCAAACCATCAAAATAGGTATTATCAATATTTAATAAATCATCTAAATATCTAGAAGTAGAGCTAAAACTTCAATAATTTCAGATTGGTTATCAATGGAAAGCGACAAAATGAAGTCTCTTTCATAACAATACAAGAACAGATCGGCCACAAGAGGTGCGCAATTAGTACCCATCGGAATACCCACAATTTGTCTAAATAACTTAGTACCGAATCTAATATAAATATTGTCCAGTAGAAAGGTGAAGGCATCACACACTTTCTGACATGATCAAAGTGTATAATTCTTATGCTCTTTAGAAGTGAAAAATGCATTTCTGACATTACATGCAAGATAGAGAGAATCTTCTCTGTGAAAAGCCCATTCAGTTAAATCATTAAGCTTTTCTTTTATAAGATTATGAGGAAGTGTAGTGTAAAGAGTGGAAAAATCGTAGGTAGACAGACTAGAAGCACGAAAATGTCTAGATTTCAATTTATTTGAAACCTCATTCGAATTTTTTATAGACCAAAACAGATTTCTTCCTGATCTTTCAAAGACTTTATCACAATATTTAATTACATGCGTTTTAATAGCAGTAAGACAGGAAGTTAATAATTTAGAAAGTTCAGTGGTAGTGCAAGAGCTAGAATTTGCAATAAACCGTGCTTTGTAAGGTTTTTTTATAAAGTTTTGGCAACCAGTATAGCATAGGAAGCTTGAAACCTAAACAAAGGAAGGCCATAAAGACAGTCACTTTCCCACAAAATGGCCATATGGTCATCCAAAATAAAAAGACACAAGTGATACACACAGTAGGTAACAAACAACAACATAAATAAACCGCCACAGAAGAACCGCTTTAGAACGGTCAGTGGAAGGATTTCCGGCGTGGGGGGGGGGGGATGGAGGGGGAGGGTAGGGGGGCTTTTGAATTTTAAAATTGATTTTAAAAAATGTAGAGATGAACTCGCTGCTGCCTTGAATGGATTTGGGAATCGATGGTGTAAACGAAAGTATGTTGAGCATAAAGCTCTGAAAGAATGTAAACTTAGCATTCTGAAATTAGTGAACAAACGCATGTCTTTTTATTCGCAAATTACAAACTTCTTACCTTCTAAATCTAAGACGTCTTAATGTCACCTTAACCTAGGTTTTCAAGAATTTCATGTAAAGTTTGTTTTGGCTCCAGCTGATAAGGCCGCTAACAATGCGGTCGTTGTTTGACGGCTTCACTATGTTAACACTCTTCACCAAGAACTTGGTGGTACTAAGGCCTATGAACTTCAGCCTTTAGCTGTAGAGAGGGCTTTAGTTGATGATCACATTTGTCATTCAGCCACCAAGTTTGCTGTCTGTGGTACAGACGGCCAAGACAAGCTTCCTACATTGTTTTGGTTACCTAAACTTCATAAAAGACCATACAAAGCACGGTTTATTGCAAATTCAAGCTCTTGTACCACCACTGAACTCTCCAACTTATTAACTTCATGTTTTACTGCCATCAAAAAACGTGATAAAATATTGCGACAAAATATTTGAAAGATCAGGTAGAAATCTGTTTTGGTCTATAAAAAATTCTAATGAATTTTAAATAAATTGAAATCCAGCCGTTTCCGTGCTTCTTGTCTGTCTGCTTATAATTTTTCCACCCTTTACACAACACTTCCTCATAATCTTATAAAAGAAAAATTTAATGATTTAATTGAATGGCCAGTTCATAGGGAAGTCTCGCTCTATCTTGCATTTAATCTAAGAAATGCGTTTTTCACTTCTGAAGAGCATAAATAAGTTCCGAAGTTAGATCCTTTGGCAGAAAGGTATACACCAAATAAACAAAATAACAGACTCGGTTTTATTGAGTCCGTTCATGACCAGTACTGAAATGTGCAACACCTTCCACGCCCCTAGCACCGGCTTAAGCAGAACTCTATTTTCAAAATGATACCAAATGAACGCAATGATCCCAAAGGTACAGAAAATAAAATCTGCACTATGATGATGTACGGGGAGACGTTTTACGGCCGCTACACGTCACAACACCAGCTACAGTGACAATAAACAAAACTATACTTCCTGGTCATGTCGGAAGGTGTGTGAAGCTCTCACCTTTCTACTTGACAATATTTAAATAAGATTTGGTACTACATTATTTAGACAAGGTGGGGTATTCCGATGGGTACTAGTTGCGCCCCACCTGTGGCTGATCTGTTTTTGTTTTGTTATGAAAGAGACTTCATGATGTCCCTTTCTGCTGATAACCAGTCTGAGATCATTGAAGCTTTTAGCTCCACTTATAGATATTTGTATGATTTAATAAATATTGGTAATACCTATTTCGATGGTTTGATCAGTCAAATTTACACCCCCAGAACTTCAGTTAAATAAAGCAAATTCGTCTGATACCGAGGCCCCGTTTTTGGATTTACATCTATCTGTTGTGGATGGGTTTGTTTCTTGCACAATTTATGATAAACGCGATGATTTTGATTTTGAGATAGTAAACTTTCCTTTTTTGGATGGTGATGTTCCGCTTGCGCCATCCTATGGCGTTTATATTTCACAATTAATTCGATTTGCCAGAGTGTGTAGTCATGTTACTGATTTCAACACTCGTAATAAATTGTTATCGGCTAAACTTCTTAATCTGGGTTATCGGTTCCATAAACTACGCAAAGCCTTTTCAAAATTTTATGGATGTCATTTCAAAATTCAATACTGGACTTAAATCTCTTTTGCAAACAGGTCTATCGGAACCCGAATGTTATGGTGACTGAGTATATAAATTTAGAAAAAATTATAACCGCAATGACTTCAGCACCCAATTTCGTAAAATCGTTCTTCGATATAAAAAGATTGTGTACAACATAAATGTTATACGACTGACTGCATGCATGGTAGTTAACCCAATCACGGCTGACAACTTTGCTTCCCTCTTTAATTGCACGCCGGTGGGTCAGGTCTCAGATTCTATGACGGTTCTAAAGTAAAGGCTTATATTGGTTGGTACATGATGCTCTGTCTGTGGTCGAGTCCATCGGAGTCTATCTGTTGGTTTTCTTTTGCTCCAGCATTTCTGTTGCTTGCTGTCGTGTCCTGTGGTTGTTTGATTCTTGTTTTCACGGAGATGCTGCACTGATGAGTTAGGAGGCCAACAAAGTATGTGTCTTAATCGCGACGGAAGTAAGGGTGAGGATTGTGGCCAGTTAAAATCGATTTAAACCCCCCAGTGGAATTCGTTTCCGCTGACCGTTGCAGGGCGGTTCTTCTGTCGCGATTTATTTTTGTTATGGTTTGTCTTTGGGTGTTTGTGTCGCTTATATTATTTTATTTTGGATAGCCTATTTGCCATTTTGTGGGAAAGTAAATGTCCTTTTGGCTATCCGCTATTAATGTTTCCATTAGGGTTTGTTGTTTCAAGTTTGTGTTTCTTTCTCTTTAGGGTCTCTGATGGGAGCTGTGGATTACTTGTATCGATTCCTGATCATTACGTCCACTTCTATTTTGTTATATCCTCGTTCTGTTTGAAGGATTTACCTTCAGTTCTGTCGTATACTGTTTAAATTAATGGCCGGTATGAATATCGCTTCAGTTTTGACGGTAACGCTACTTTTTACATAAAAATGAGTATCAAATATAAATTTAAACTTACAATATCTTCCCTCAGGTTACAGTCTGCTTCTTCTATACGGGGATTACCCATTTTATTAATAACTTTAGAGCTATGTTTCCGTCAGTATTGGTCAGACAGAAGAACCGCGTTTTATTTTGTTATGGTTTGTCTATGAGTGTTTGAACACTTCCTTGAATACCTTCCATTTCTTAGCGCTGATTTATGGTCTGGTCGCTTAATGTTTGTATTTCTTTCCCTTTATTGTCTTTGATGGGTGGAGTAAGTTAATTGTATTGATTCCTGATCTTTGTTTTACTTCTACTTTGTATCGCTTATTTTATTTTGTTTTTTTGGATAGCCAATTGGCCATTTTGTGAGAAAGAAACTGTCCTTTTGGCTTTCCGCTATTGGTGCTTCCATAAGGGTCTGTTGTTCCACGCTTGTGTTTCTTTCCCTGTGGTGTCTCTGATGGGAGCTGTGGGTAAATTGCATCGATTCCTGATCATTGCCTTCACTTCTATTTTTCATGATGTCCCTTTCCGTTGGAAACCAATCCGAAATCATTGAAGCCGTTATGTTGACTTCCAGATATTTGGATGATTTATTAAATGTTGACAATACCTATTTCGATTGTTTTATCGGTCAAATTTAACCCCCACCCCCCCCCCCCCCCCCCCGCCCCCACAAGAACTCCAGTTACCTGGGTAGGTTTATTCTTTCCACCATTATGTATATTGCTCCTTTTTTTTCGGTTAGGATATGCTGTGTCACAACCAGTTTGGCAAAGAGCTGCTGACTCGGTTTATGTTTACTGTCGTCACTCCATGTTTCGACTTCTTTTCCTCGTGATAATGTGGGAAGAATTTGGGATCTGATTGTATTAGTTATTGAACGTTTCTCTTTTAAATTAGTCCTTCTAAGCGCTTTACCAGTACTCATAGATGGTCAATTCAAGCTCTGC
Organism: Lucinisca nassula; assembly: GCA_963580285.1. Taxonomy (NCBI): domain Eukaryota; kingdom Metazoa; phylum Mollusca; class Bivalvia; order Lucinida; family Lucinidae; genus Lucinisca; species Lucinisca nassula. The sequence continues at coordinate 38,001,113 of OY757013.1, forward strand.
GTGGAAGCACCATGCACCCAATTTATTTCTCCAAGCCCCGATTGGCGGGGGCGACCCAACAGATCAGGATCTACACTGCCTTGCAGTGTGTGAATTGAACGGATACATTGTATCAACTAGTTTAATATGTCCATAGTCAGAAATGTGTGTGGTTATAAGAATCTTATATAGGTGTGAGGGGTGGATGGAAAAATCCGTCAAGAGGGTCACTGTCCGGCATCACGAGGCTTGCCGAGTGATGCCGGGCAGTGATCCCGAGGGACGGACTTTTCTATCCACCCCTCATACCCATATAGGATTCTTTTTCTTGCATACCTTCCATTTCTTAGCGCGGATGTTAATGCTGCTGTCACTTCGGTTATCAATATCCGCCATATTGTTATGACACTTCAGAAATGTTTAGTGACGTCATGTAACGTGCTGTGACGTGAACCTTAACGACGGCGCATATGAGGTCGTATTCAACCAGTGCATTTATCAAACACACGAGAATATTCGATTTTGGGTAAGAACACCAGGGTTAGAACGGAATTGCTATCCCAAGCTAAAACTATGGATTTCCTAATCTGGTGTGTGTACATTTTATTTTGGTTGCTCGCTCTAGCATGTGATCTATGTTTGTTGAATTTTACACCTGCTAATTGCATATTATTCAATATTGATCTAAAGCGTTGAGAAAAGGTATCTCGAAAAAAAAAAAAAAAAAAAAACACAATCAGATGATTTCTGTCATGCGAGTTACCCAAGGAGATAATAAATAGGACAACATTTCTTAAAAGTGCATACCCCATGGCACACAAGAATTTGTTTGTTTGATTTGAGGTTTAACGTCCCCGTCAACACTGTAAAGGTCATTTTGGAGACGTTGCTTCCAATTTTGTGGGACTTTTACCCGACATTGAGATGAAATGACATCTCAATCTCTGTCGCCCAATGAAACCAATAGGGTTTTTTAGCATGAACGGTCCGCCTCGCCCCGTGGTTCCTGGACAGGCTTAGATTTTCTAAGCGGTTTACCAGTACTAGTGCTCTGCGTGGAAGCATCATGCAGCCCATATATTTCTTCAAGCCCCTATGGGCGGGGGCGGAATGGCACACAAGAAAGCAATTGGTTTGGTTTGGTTGCAGTTTAACGACCAAGTCAACTCGAGTCCGTCAGTTAACAACAATTCTCCTCGATATCCCCATACAAACGAGTAAGTTATTTACCAGTACAATGCACGTTCTTTCCAGTAACTGACAACGCAAGAATGTCGCCAGTCAGTCGCACACCCGACTGAGCTACCGAGGCCGGCAAATACATCGCAAAAAATGCCTGTATAATTTTTACCCAATTTATCCCGTTTTTTATAGTAAAAATGCCTGTAATGACTTTAGTACCCAATTTCGTAAAAACGTTCGTCGATATATAAAAAGTAGAAGTAAAATAAAGATCAAGAATCGATACAATTTACTTATTCCACTCATCAAAGACACCAAAGGGAAAGAAACACAAACATGAAGCGACCAGACCATAATGGAAACCTAAACAAAGGATGGCCATAAGGACATTTACTTTCGCACAAAATGGTCATCCAAAATAAAAAGACACAAGTGATACACACAGTGAGAAGTAACAAACAACATAAATAAACCGCCACAAAAGAACCGCCTTGGAACGGTCAGTGGAAAGAATTCCACTGGGGTCTTAAATCGAGTTTACGTGGCCACAATCCTCGCCCTTACTTTCGTCGCGATTTAGACAAATAATTTGTTCAGTCCGCATGAAGGCTTCCTAACTCATCAGTGCAACATCTCCGTGAACACAGATAATCAAAGAACCACAAAGGTGAGACAACGGTGAGGACTCGAGAGCCAAAAACCACTGAAATGCTGGAGCAAAAGAAACCAACGGTTAGACTCCGATGGGCCAGAGACAGAGCATCAGGCTGCAATCAACATTACCTTAAATAAGATTTCTCTAATTCTCAATAAGCCTTTACTTTAGAACCGTCATAGAATCGGAGGCCTGACCCACCGGCGTGCAATTAAAGAGGGAAGCAAAGTTGCCAACCGTGATTGGGTTAACTACCATGCATGCAGTCTGTCGTATAACATCCATGTTGTACCCAATCTTTTCATTTCGAAGAATGATTTTACGAAATATGGTGCTGAAGTCTTTGCAGTTATATATTTTTCTGAATTTATACACTAAGTCACCATAAAATTCGGGTTACGATAAATCTTGTTGCAGAAGAGATTTAAGTCCAATATTGAATTTTGAAATTAAACAAGAATGGCGTTTATAAAATTTTGAAAATGCTTTGCGTAGTTTATGGTACCGATAACCCTGATTATTTTTTTTTAGTATTCTTTATGTTGGTTGGCGCCTGATGCTCCGGCTTTGGTCGGCCCCTCGGAGATTAACTGTTGGTTTTCTTTTGCTCCAGCAATTCTGTTGTTATATGCTGTCGAGTCCTCAACCTTTTTTTCGTCTCTGCATTTTTTTTTTATTTGTATGTTCTCGGAGATGTTACACTGATGAGTTAGGAAGCCTTCATGCGGACTAAACAAAATTAGTGTATACCGCAACAGAGGTAAGGGCGAGGATTATGGCCATGTTAAGTCGATTTAAGCCCCCCCCCCCCCCCCCCCCCCAGTGGAATTATTTCCATTTACCGTTCCAAGGCGGTTATTCTGTGGCCGTTTATTTATGTTGTTGTTTGTTACTTGCTGTGTGTATCACTTGTGCCTTTTCATTTTGGATGGCCATTTGGCCATTTTGTGGGAAAGTAACTGTCCTTACGGCCTACCTTTGTTTAGGTTTCCATTATGGTCTGGTCGCTTCATGTTTGTGTTTTTTTCCCTTTGTATTCTTTGATGGATGGAGTAAGTTAATTGTATCGATTCCTGATCCTTGTTTTACTTCTACTTTACAGGAGTATACATTATATGTCTTATTCCTGCACAGAGACATAGATTGTGGGTACTCATTAGAACCGCCTCACTGAGGCGGTTCTAATGAGTATCCATATTCTATGCTTCCATCAGAAATATGAAAAATATTTATCTGAAAATTTTTCTTTTTTCCTTTAGAGGTAAAATTTTCAGAATATTTGAATTTGCGCGTTTTCCAAATAAGAAAAACTTTTACTCGGAAGAAACCACGATCGCCGATAAAAACCTTCAAAGAGAAAAAAATCGCCGGCCTCGGTAGCTCAGTCGGATGCGCGTCTGACTGGTGATCAGGAGGACGCGGGTTCGATACCTGCCGGGATCGGCAACATTCTTTCGTGAAGATTGATCATGAAATCTTTTCTATGGTCATTCTTTTCCTTACGCTGATTTAAGAAGGGCAGTTGTCAGTTTCTGACGAAAGAATGTGCACCGTACTGGTTAACCGCTTACGTATAAGACTGTCCAGGAAAAGTGTAGATAGGTAAACTGACCGGCTCAAAAATGACCTAAATAGTGTTGACTGGGTCGTTAAACTCCAATACAAACAAACAAAAGAGAAAAGATCAAAGCACTGACAATACTGGTGGGTCAATTGTCTCTGAGTGTAGGCTGGGAAAATAGTCCTTGACTGAGACTTAAATTGTTTCGTTTAACTTTTAAATTCCAGTTTATAAGCAGAACATGTATATCCTGATCGCGGCGTCTAATCTAGGTCTACACTGTTTGTTAAGCCCAACCCATAATTCGAGTCCATATTCAATAGATAGCCCTTTAACGCATCGGGAAGAATGACGCAGCTATTTTCTATAAAATAACCATTGCCTTTTTTTCGATAGGTCAGTGATATCATGTGTACTTCAGCATTGAAAAGCTATGTACTATGCTCTATTGGTAAAAAAATCCATCCCAAAATAGTGTAGGCATACATGTGCACTAAACCGAAACTGAGACATGCGTCATTACACAAATCCAGCACTGTCACCGTTGGTGGGTCTCATCACGTGAACAAGTCCGTGAAATAAAGACACCCCCCCCCCCCTAAACCCCAGTTTATATAGAGAAAACTTCGGGTTTACGGGGGTAAACATTATTTTCCTTATTTATGCTCCAAGACATAGGTTGTTGGTACTCGTTAGAACCTCCTCAATGAGGCGGTTCTAACGAGCACCCAAAACCTTTTGTTCGAGCAAAAATAAGTAAAAAAAAAAAAAATAAAAAAATAAAAAATGAAAAAAATTCATCAGAAAAAAATACCTTTTTTGAGGTTTGAAAAATGCACTATATCACAAGGACGTGTTATCGTAATGTATTGTCCCTGGGTGCAGGCTGGCCAAATGGTTCTGAACGGGAATTTAGACTGTTTTGTTTAACCATTAAATTCCTGTACTTTTTCGGGTCACATGTTAGACGCCAAGTTCTGTAATGGAAGGTCGGTGTTCTTTCTCCGGGTACTCCGTTTTTCGCCGTACTCCGATAAACGATCGGCTCGAAGTAAGTGAAATAACAATGAGAGGGCCGCAAAACCAAAACCAGCAGCAACAACTACAACAAAAAAATAAATCCGGTACTTCAAGCAAAGAGTGTAGACTCTGGTCAGAGGGCTGATCTGGGTCTCTACTGTTTGTAAATGTCCGAGCACATTAGCCAAATTAATGTTTCACAGGGGCTTTATTACGAAAACACGCCTATACAAATATATTGTAAATTCTATTGCCGGAAAAAGGAACTTTTAAGATGAAAAATTGTGATATTTTTCTTATTTTGGTCAAAATATTGATTGAGGGAACTCGTTACCTGAGTAGCAACAATTTATTTTTAGAGCAGAAATAAGGATAAAAAACTTTACCCCTGCAAACCTTAATTTTATTAGATAAAAGTGGGGTTCAATGGGGTCAACATTAAATAGGCGTGTTTTCGTGATGTGACGAGATAGATGAGCTGCATGATGCTTCCACGCAGAGATGAAACCGACTGCACATGAGCACTGGTAAAGCGCATAGGATCTAAGCCTCACAAGGCGAAGTGGTACGAGTCGAACCGGCCATGCTTATAAACCCTATTGGTTTCATTGGGCGATAGGGCTTGAGATGTCATTTCAACTCAGTGTCGGGTAAATGTCCCACAAAATTGGAAGCAACGTCTCCAAAATGATCTATTTAGTGTTGACGGGTCCGATAACCTCATATCAATCAATCAATGTTTGAGAGCATGTTTTCCTTTACACAGCACTGACATCACACCGACAAGAATAGTCGTTACCTGAATATCGTTCACATCAGTGATAGTCACGTGGACATTAACACATAAGCTACTATTCTCAGTATTTTGGGTCGATTGACAAACGACTGGCCCACCAACGATTATAACTCGAGATACTGTGAGACATTACTGCGGAGTTTCGAAAAAGAAATTTAAATATCTTAGCAGTAGGGCCATATTTGGGTGGGCAAAAAACTGTCCATTTTGGCTTTAATTTCTACTTGTAATGTTTAGATTCTGTTGCCATGGTTTTATGTTAGTGCTTCTGTCTATTTGGTGTTAGGGTAATTGCGTCGATTCCTGAAAATTGCCTTCACTTTTGTTCTTGTGAAGAGCTTATATATACGGTGAAATTTCGCTATTTAGACCACCTAATATTAAGGCAAATTATGCATTTGAAAGCATATTTAGAAGATGCCAGGTACGCTTTCCACATCAGTGCGCTCTAGTGGAAGACCACCTTTGGGACAGTTCGAAAGTGGTCCTTAAAAGACCACTTTTCAACAGTCCCAAAGATTGTCTTATTTGACTGTATTAGTTTTGTTTTTGCTTGTTTGATTTGAGGTTTAACGTCCCCGTCAACACTGTAAAGGTCATTTTGGAAAAGTTGCTTCCAGTTTTGTGGGACTTTTATCCGCCATTGAGATGAAATGACTTCTCAAGCCCTGCCGCCCAATAAAACTTATATGGTTTATAAGCACGACTCGAATCGATTTGCCTGGTGTGTTTCCTTCCCTTTGGTGTCTTTGATGGGTGGAGTAAGTTAATTGTATCGATTCCTGATCTTTGTTTTACTTCTACTTTAGATCCTCTAAGCGATTTACCAGTACTCGTTTGCGGGTCAGTTTCTGGAAGCATCATGCAGCCTATCTACTTGTTATGTAAATGCAATGTTATGTTGTAATTAAAACGATAAGAATTATCTGTATAAGTGTTTTATCGTAATTATAACTGAATCTGTAATTATATGCATAAATATAAAACACCATTATGAAAGCTATTATAACCATATGCCAATTTCGCCAGCTTCGACTGCGAATAGAAACTGGAAAGAATGCAACTGTCAGTAAGCTTTCAAAAGATGATAATGAAGCCTTGTCCACAGACATAATTGATTGCCTGAACATAATTGCCTCAGCATTTCTTATTTGAATGCTGATTTACAAGTCTGAAAATATTTGTGTAAATACATCACAGTTCAATATGTTTACACTAACCAGAGGCACCCACGCAGCATTGTCTCTTCAAACAACTTAAAATTGATTACGTCTGAAAGTGGAAGCAACAAATCAAAGGATTTGACTTCGACAATACGGCTTTAGCCCATAGTACATATAGCCCGGTCTTTTCAAAACCAATCAGTTGATACATGTGCATGTACCTGAACCGTGACCCTGTCTTGAGTCATCCGCAGGAGAATACAATGTTTAGGTGCAGCAGTGTTAACTCTTCAGAATTCGCCAACTGATCACAGGAATAGGTGCCGCTATGGTCACTGTCGTCATGTACTCTTGTTAATTTACCAAAGCCATTTAAACAGAAGAAGAAGCTTTTCCATCGACACGATGTACAAGAACTGATTAAAATCTCTTGAAATTTACAATCAGGAGATATCTCTAAAGGATACTTAAAGACGATGAATTGAAACAATCAGTTCCGATTTAGCATTTGTTTGCGTCACACCTTTGGTGTTTGGATACGAGTTGAATGAATCTTCAGAAAATAACGTCAACACATCAAATAATCCAAATTTCTCACTCTCGCTTGCTTACCTTGGTATTTTTAGAAAAAAGTCATTATGATAACATGCCCGTGCGACATAGTGCATTTTGCACATCTCCGAAACGGATACTTTTCTAATGAAAATCCCTGACATTTTTGCTTTTCATACTGTTCGTTAGAATCCCCTCGATTTAGAACCGCCTCATCGAGGCGGTTCTAACGAGTACCAGGGAATGGTTGGGTGAGGCAAAGGCGACGTGTATCTTGCCTCACAGGGGCGCCCATCTGATGTTGGCTTACAACTGGACAAGGTCTGCTGCCCTTGCAGTAGGTAAAGGTCAAGTGGGAATGTTATTTCTTCTTTTATACACTTCCATTCTTTTTCCTTATTCTCCTCTTACCCTCACTTTCGTCCAATCTACTATCTCTTCTGCCTCTTTTTCCTTTCTCTGAGACAGGACATAAAATGATCCCACAACATCATGAAAACACGCCTATATAATTTTGACCCCTTTGAACCCCACTTTTATATAGTAAAACTGGGGTTATCAAGGGACAGCTTTATTTTTCTTACTTCCACTCTAAAATATAGATTGTGGGTACTCGTTTGAACCGCCTCGGTGAGGCGATTCTAACATGTACCCAAAATCTATATTTTGAGCAGAAATAAGAAAAGTATCACAATTTTTCATCATAAAAAATGTACAATGTATTTGTATAGGCGTGTTTTCGTAATGAGGGTTGACGTGTCGTTAAACCCAAAACAATCAATCAATCTAACGGGTACTCACATCCTGCGTATTGAAGCAGAAATAATAATAAATATAATGTATATCCCCGTAAACCAGTTTTTTTTGCTCACTAGAACCGAAGGCTCCGGGGGGGGGGGGGGCTTAAAGGATAAGCAGTTTTCCGTCGTCGTCGTCGTCTGTCATCTGACGTCCGGCGTCAACACTTTCAAACGACATCTCCTCTGAAGCCACTCGGTCAGTTTAGCCCAAATTTTATCTGTAGCAATCTATGGCTGTAAAATTGAAAGTTTGTGTGTTTTTAAATGAAAATCGGCTCTTTAATTTGGTTGCTATGGCAACTTAAAGTTTCCATAGACTTATAATGGGTAAACTTGTAGAATGTCATTTACTGCTAAGCCTTTCGATATTTTGACATTTGTGTATAGAAATGTTTCTTAGGTAAACTTCTTTCAGTCATATGCTTTTATGCCAACTAAGTGGTCCCCAGGGTGTGCCGGAGCTATGCCCCCCACCATATCATTAAAGGCCATATATGTTAGAAAACAGTCAGATCCCCACCCCATAACCATATACATTATTGTTCCTTGTGATTAGATGCATTCAGTGACACCAACCCAGGGTCCCCTGGGTGTGCTCGGACCATACCCCACCGACTTCAGTTCATATAAGGCTCAATATCTCAGAAACCGTTCAGATCCCCACCCTTAAACCATGTATATATTCTTGTTCCTTATGATAAGACCATCAAGTGATGCCAACATATAGCCATATATCCCAGAAACCATTAAGATCCCCACCCCTACCCCATATATATTCTTGTTCCTTATGGTAAGACTCATTAAGTACACAAACATGGGGGTCTCTTTGTGCTGGGGCCATGCCCCGAACCTCCTCTTCATAAAATGCCGTATATCATAGAAGCCATTCAGATCCCAATCACGTGATCATATAGTGACATTCTTGTTCCTTATGATTAGACACGTTCAGTCACACCTACTTGTGCTGTCAATGGGGGCTTTTTCTCTCCCCTCCATTTCATAATGGACCTCATATCTCAGAAACCGTTCAGATCCCCACCCCTAAACCATATAAATTCTTGGTCCTTACAATGAGACATATTCAGTGATAATAATGTTGGACTTTACTGGTGTCCGGCGGGGCCGATGCGCCAACCACTCCACTGCTGAAAGGCCTTATATCTCAGGAACCGTACAGATGTCTCCCCTAAATTCAGTGGAACCAACTAGGGCCCTACCCCTCCACTTCATAAAATGTTTAATGTTTCAAATACAGAGACCACTTGGGTGCTCTTTTGGGTTGGAGTCTTTATAATCGGTAGATTAAAGTCGCACCATGTTATAATACATGGCTTCCTGTGGGCAGTGCCTACATGAGCTTTGGTGAGCATAGTGGTCCATGGGCCTCTTGTTTCTATATAAAGTGGGTTTTTTTTTTTGGTGTTCATGTCACTGCCAAGTTCACGTGATCGAAAGAAAACAATCACATGCCATTTACATGCCAGTATAATGTGCACTCTTGACACAGTCTTATTCCCATATGATGTGATGGCAAGTGGGGTTTACAAGGGAATATACAACTGCCCATAGTTTCACACAAAATGAAACTGCCTCAGTTATGTACTTTAAAGTTCTGATACACGCCTATACAAATATATTGTAAATTTCAACACTGAAAATCGAAAATTGTTTAAGATGAAAAATTTTGAGTTGTTTTTCTTATTTCTGCTCAAAATATGTATTGTCATCGAGGCGGTTATAACGAGTACCCACAATCTATAGTTTAGAGCAGAAATAAGTTAAAATAAGCTCAAAATATGGATTGTGGGTACATGTTAGATCCGCCTCATCGAGGCGGTTCTAACGAGTACCCATAATTTATATTTTAGAGCAGAAATAATTAAAATAATCTATACCCCCGTAATCCCAAGTTTTACTATATAAAAATGGGGATGAATGGGGTAAAATTGTATGGGCGTGTTTTCGTGATGTTTTGAAGAGCTTAAAATTACATTCGCAATAACTTGCATCGCAAATTCCTTTATATGAATAAATTTTACTATCGTCTCGTGAAACATACAGTCAAACCTGTCTTCGTGGCTACCTCTATTAAGCAAGCAACCTGTGTTAATTAAGCAAGTAAGCATTTCGTTCCCCAAAAAGGCAAATGCCTTCAATTTCACCTGTATTAAGCAAGCACCTGCCATAAGCAAGAACATTTTTGTTATCCCTTAGGTGGTTGCTTAATACAGGTTAGACTGTATTTCTATTTTCTGCCTCTGCCTCTGCTCTATGTGAAGGTGATGTCTATCTTTCAATGCCGGGACGTTCTGCTGCTGCAAGGGGCTGTGTTTTGCAGTAGGTGTGGAATTAGGGCCTGTTTTTAGCTTGGATTAGGGCCTGTTTTTAGCTTGGATTAGGGCCTGTTATTTTTTAAATTGTTTCTTTATCATATCATTCCTTTTTAGCTCACCTGTGACAATGTGAGATTTTGTGATTACCGTTTTGTCCGTTCGTGAGAAAACAATTTCTTCAAACGACATCTCCTAATACACCTATTGGATTTTTACTAAAGTTCACTAGAATGATCCTTAGTTGATCCTCAGTCAAAGTTGTTCAACTTATTCATGAAGGCAATGATCAGGAATCGATGCAATTAACCCATCAGAGACACCAAAGGGAAAGAAACACAAACATGAAATAACAAGACCCTAATGGAAACACCAATAGCGGAAAGCCAAAAGGACAGTCACTTTCCAACAAAACGGCCAGTTGTCTATCCAAAACAGAAATATAAGCGATACACACACTCAAAGACAAACCATAACAAAACTAAACCGCAACAGAAGAACTGCCTTGGAACGGTCAGTGAAAAGAATTCCACTGGGAAACTCAAAGTTAAAGGATCAAAGGACTGGTAGTCCTAAGAGTCTGTTAGATTGCACAGCACTCATTACGCAAACACGCCTATACAAATACACTGCCACCTTTATCGCCGAAAAAAAATATGAAAATTTAAGATGAAAAACTGTGATATTTTTCTTATTTCTGCTCTAAAATATAGATTATATATAATCTATATATTACATATCTATATTTTAGAGCAGAAATAAGAAAAATAAGGTATACCCCCGGAAACCCCAGTTTTACTATATAAAAGTGGAGCGCAAGGGGGTCAAAATTATATAGGCGTGTTTTCGTGATGCTGATGTAGCGTTGTGTATAGTCTTTGTAAACAGTAGAAATGCACAGAAGATAGATTTTATTCATATACTACACAATAAGATTGAGCTCTGTGAATATATCAACCTTCTGGATATTGTACTTTCTAAAAAGAAGACGTTATTTAATACTTTTAAAATCTGCCGGCAAGCTCCTGTGCCTCAGGACCAAGACTTGGAGGAATTTCAAACTACACTGTAAGAGGATTTTTTGCACACCAGAGAAAGAAATCCATAGTTTCAGCTTGGAATAGAAATTCTGTTCTAACCCTGGTGTTCTTACCCAAAATTGAATATTCTCTCGTGTTTGATAAATGCACAGGTTGAATATGACCTCATATACACCGTCGTTAAGGTTGACATCACAGCACGTTACGTGACGTCACTAAACATTCATGTTGTGTCATCTCAATATGGCGGACGTCGGTAGGACTTACCGAAGTGACTGCAGTATTAAAAATCCGCGATAAGAAAGGGAAGGTATGCAAGAAAAAGAATCCTATATGGGTGAGATGGGTGGATAGAAAAATCCGTCCCTCGGGATCACTGCCCGGCATCACTCGGCAAGCCTCGTGATGCCGGACAGTGCTCCTCAGAACGTAGTTTTCCATCCACCCCTCACACCTATATAAGATTCTTATATTCTGAAACGGATACACAAATATATTCTAACCATATACTGAAAGCAAAATAAAATTATTTATCTTCTATTTTATTTCCTTGTTCACTAAAATTCAAATTCATTATCTGCATCTTAGTATAACATAACATAACATAACATACCTTTATTTCTCTCAGATCATACAACATATGATACATGAGGAACATAAACAATATTCAATGAAGACAGCGAAGTTACTCAAACACTAACATATACAAGCTATGATACCGAGCTTAACTTCTCTAGAGGTCTAGGACATTATGCCAACACACCTATTCAAATACATTGAAATTTCATTGCTTAACCCCCACCCTGCTGTTGGCGACAAGCCCTATCTTTGCAAACAGTGTAGATCCAGATCAGAAGCCATCTGATCAGGATCTACACTGTTTGACATTTAGTTTAAGAATGTGTACAAATAAATTGCATCAAGTAATCTAATTGGGTCAAAGCCAGAAACGGGCGCGGCCCAATTGAATATTCAGCAGATTAAAGGTTGAAAAAGAAACAGTTTCTGGTGAAAAATTAAAAAAATACCTCCCGTCTCCGCACAAAACGCAGATCGCGGGTATCCGTTAGAACCGCTCAGTTCCATCGAGCACCCACAACCTACGCTCCCGAGGAGAAACAAGAAAAATAATATACACCCTGTAAACCCCAGTTTTACTATATAAAAGTGGGGTTCGAAGGGATCAAAATTATGAGATTTTTTTTTTTTTTTTTTTTTTTTATCATTATTATAGTCATTATTATCTTAATGAGGACATGTAATTTCTGAAGGGGAAAGGATATACACTAATACACTATTCTGAAAAATGGAAGTAAATAAAAGATAAGTAAATAAATAATTAAATAAATAAATAAATAAATACACAAATAAATAAACGAACAAATCAGTCGATAATGCCTGCCTTGAATCAATATTTTCGTTTCCCAATAAATTCCTGCTATAGATAATTTCACTGGGTCAAATTGCGACAAATGAAACAATTTGTTTAACTTTCGCTCTGGAAGAGGCTGTAAGCTACAAACTTTTGCCTGAGAAAGAGCTTTTTTTTTTTTTTTTTTTTAAATAAAAATAAAAATGTAACAATTTTGCGCGCATTTGGAAAATTGGTGAATGCTTGTTTTTATAGATTTTTTTTTTTTTTTTTTCAAATTTACGGAAATATTTAATCTCTTTGCCGCAATTCAACCTCACTGAATTGATCACACCTGGGGTATCCCCTTAGTGCGTGCAAGGCATGCGCTTTTTATGGATGGGATATCTAATTACCAGAAGAAACATTTTGATGTGTTAGAACGTGTAAATGACAACTGTCAATTTTACAAACGGAATTAAAAATTTCACTCTTCAGGTATTTTTTTTTTTTTTTTTTCTGTTATTACTGAGGCAGAGTACACCGTGAAAACACGCCTATTCCAATACAGCGCTGTATAGAGAAATAAAGAGGGGACCCAATGGGGGTCAAAAGTATACAGGCGTGCCTTCATAAGGCGTGCCGCACGGAAGCAACGTCGAGCCCACACCAATTCAGCGATAGCGAACAAGTACTGACACGACCCGGCCCCGGTGCAGTAAAGTTTATAACTGGCTGGTTCTAGGTCCAATATTCAAGTACGCAGTAGACTAGACAAGACGGGCACCCGCTAACAATTCAGGGACAATTCCCCCCACTGCTCAACACAAACACATGCTGTGGGTACTCATTTGAACCGCTTAAGTGAGGCGGCTCAAGCGAGCCTCCACAACACTTGCTCCCGCCGAGAGATCAGGAAAACTACCACAAAACACCCGTCCCGTCCAGTCCACTGAGTACGTCTATTTCTGTTCTTAGGAACACAGCCCCGAGACAGCACTGAGCAAACGTTGATTCGAAGGTTTCGAAACAAGGTTGACCCAGCGCTGACCCGGAGGGGTATGCCCATACAAAGGATTACTGTAACAGCTTACTTACAGATTGCTGTTTATGATTTTCGTTGAAGACACATACATTGAACCTTCAATAGCTCGAACACTTTTGGGAATCTGTTCGAAACAGGAATTGTTCGAGATACCGGGGTTTACGCTTAGTGATCATATGACATAATTGATATCTTCTAAGGTATGTTGTGCGTGTTCATTGAGGCGACTCAAACGAACCCATGCAACAGACCCCCAAGGTAACCTTTATATAAAATACTTTATAAATAACATATTGGTATCTGGAACTATAGGACAAACTCCACACGGACGCAGAGACAAGTCCGAATTATCCATGATAAACAAAGATGTCGATTTTTCACTGTATCATGAACGACATTGTTTTCAGAGTGATATGCATTCTTATTGCCCTTCTTCAGTAAAGAGCGATATAGGCTGCACGAAGCTTCTACGCAGAGCTGAAACCAGCCTCACTCGAGCACCGGCAAACCGCATAGAGGACCCAATACCGCCCAGGCAAAGCAATGTGCGAGTCGGACCGTCGTCCCACCGGGCGACAGGGCTCGAGATGTACCCCCCAACGTCTGGCAAAAGTCCTACAAAAATGGAAGCGACGTCTCCAAGATGACCTATACAGTGTTGGCGGGGGCGTTAAACATCAAATCAAACAAACACAATCCGTATAGAGCGGACACACATAATAATACGTAAATAATTTCTAGGTGGTACCGAGACAACAAAACTTCTCCCATTTTTGACAACTCAGTTAAGTATGAAGTTTCAAATGCTTATAGTTACCAAAAAAAGCTTATGAGGTGTTGTTTATTTATTTTATTTTATTTTTTTTTTTTTTTGATGAGACCGATACTTTGTAGGAGCAAATTTTTTATCCTGCTCGTTAATGTTAAAATGCCAACATGTTTTCACGCTACATCGAGTTGGGTACCTTAATACTATCGGGGCCAGATATCAATATTGATAATTAGACATTACTAAATTTATTCATTAATATCTTTATAAACTTACATAAGTTTTGTAGTCTGGGTTTGTTTGTAGTGGCCATAAGTTCTTGAAATTTCAATATGTTTGGTCTGGTATAATATTTTCTATGTAAATATGTTTTTCTTTCTTCCGAGAAATAAGAGCAAGACAAAAGATAATGGAAGTTATCACCCACGTCATGATTATTGCACAAGTTACATTTCCGTTCACTGTATTCGATATCATTCCATCTCCCCGTTTCCACGGGGAATTTATGATTTTCCGTTCTGAATTTAAATAAGCACTGCCAATATTTTCTCTGTACTGTAATTAAGTATTTTTCTAGACTGATTGCTTGTTTTATTATACTGTAATTAATGCCTTTCTGTGAATTTTGTAAGTCGCTATGCCATTTTTGCAAATTCTGGTCAACAAGGACAGATTTAACGAGGACTTTCATATTTCTTGAGTTTATACTTGCCTGGTTTATCCAGAGGTCGTTTCTGCCGATTTCAGTAAAAATACTTTTTATATAATTTATCCATTTAAAGGTTTTATCATGATTATAGAGCGTTTGGTATAAGATAAATGATAATTTACTCTGTTTTCCAGTTATCAAACGATTCCAAAATCCGATCATACGACTTTTGATAATAATTTCTACAGGGTATCTGCCAAGCTCGGCGTACAACATGTACATTGGTGTACTGCCTCGTACCTTAGTTATTTTTCTCAAAAACTCGTTATGTATATTTTCGATGATTTTCAGATTTTCAAAACCCCAAATTTCCGAACCGTAGCAGAGAATCGGCAGGACAGTATGATCAAACAACTTAAGCTGCAAGTCTAGGGGCAATGATAAGTTATCAATACGCATAAACAAAAGATACATTGCTTTTCGTGCCTGTTCAACTATGTGTTTCCTTGCATTTAAAAAACTTCCTGATGACGAAAAGACGATTCCTAGATATTTATATTGTTTTATTATTTCTATCTCAGTATTGCCCATAGTAAAATTAAATCTATTAGTATTTCGGGCACCAAAAATTATAATTTTTGTTTTATTAAAATTTATATTTAGTTTCCATACGCTACAGTAATCTACAAAAGAATTTAAGCATGCTTGAAAATCTGAAGGGTCTTCGGAAACGATAATTGTGTCGTCTGCGTATAACAGGAGGAATATTTTAGTGTATATATTCAATACATCGGTTCTTGTTTCAATAGTTACTCCATTATGTCTACACGTTGTGAAATAGGTTTCAAGGTCATTCAGGTATAAGGAAAAAAGAAGGGGAGATAGATTTTCTCCTTGCCGAACTCCGGTAGTGCACGAAAAGAAGCCAGATGTTTGATTATTAATGGTTACACAAGATTTTATGTCTTCATACATGTTTTTGATAATACGCAAGATTTTTCCATTGATAGTAGTACTAAGCAACTTTCTCCAGAGTCCCACCCGCCAAACTGTATCAAATGCTCGCGAAAAATCAATAAAACAACAAAATAATTTCTTTCTTTGTGACTTTAAAAGTTCTGTTAATGAATGCAATGTAAATATATTATCCAACGTGGAGTAATCTTTTCTGAACCCTGTTTGCGTCTCAGATAATAGCTTATATTCATCTAGGAATCGCGTCAGCCGATGATTAAGTACCGACGTGAACAATTTACCCAAGCAACTCAAAAGCGTGATAGGTCGGTAATTTTCCGGTAATAAAGGGTCACCCTTATTTTTATAAATTGGGCAAATGTTTCCTATAGACCAAGAGTCCGGTAATAGTCCAGTGTCTAAAATTGAGTTAAATAGACAGACATAAAGGGGCATAAATAAATGTTTTGTAGATTTAATATGTTCATTTAGTATATGGTCATTACCAGGAGCTTTGCCATTATTCAGTGAATTGATACATATTAAAATTTCTTGTTCGGTTACTTGTGCGCTCAATATATCGTCGTCCTCGTCAAAAATCATATAATCAAGGGGGTCAACTGGGTCAGGTTGGGAATTATCAGCTGTGTTTAGTTCCTGGAAATAATCATAAAATTCTTCAACCGATGGGCACTTCGTGTTTGACTTTACATTAATACTATTAAGAAACTTCCAATACTGTTTCGAATTTTTGTTTTGCATCAAACGTAATTTATGCTCTCTGTCATGTTTGAATTTATTAATATATCTATTCATTGTGCGCTTGTAATCTCTACTTAATGTTATAAGACGGTGCCTATTCTCGGAAGTTTTATTAATATTAAATTTTTTCCTAGCAGTATGATATCTACGCCGTGCTGATCGACAATGCTGTCCAAACCATGGTTTACTAGTACTGGTGCTACTCGAAGTACGGTTTGCAGTATTCTTCGCAAGCTTTTGCGAAAACGTTCTATTTTCTGCTGCATGAAATAGTTCGGCAATCTGACCAGTTACATAGTTGATAGTTTCTTTACTTAGGCTATTATTTTGCAGAATATGTTGCAAAGAGCGAATTTTCGTACAATCAATATTATGGGTAAAATCTTCAAGTTTATCAGGCTGCCATTTTCTTTTGCTAGGCATTTGTTGTAATGGCTCTTCTTGCGACAGGTTCGAGCTAAATTTTAGGACCGATCGTAAAAGACAGTGGCCGTCACTGAATAATGGGTCCATTTCAATTATTTCAAAATCCTGGTATAATTCAAACATATCACTGGAGATAATACAATAGTCAATGACTGAAGTGTTTCTGAAAGAAAAATTCCCTATTTGCCTATCCCTTCCAAGCCTACCATTTACAATGAAGAGATTATTGTTTTTGCAGATTTCAAGTAGTTTATAACCAGTGTTATTAATTTTTGTGTCTTTTGATCTTCGGTCGCGAGGAACAGAGAACTTATCAAGTTTGAATACTGGGTTGAAAAAGGTTTCTGTTTCAGAGTCGAAATCAAATAAATCAGCAATAAATGTATCTGATGGTAAATAATCGCAGGCATTCGACGTTCTACCGTTGAAATCGCCTGTCAAAACCACGTGATTATATTTACTACACATCTGCGTGATTTCCATTTCAAGGATCATCAATTCGTCATTTATTAGGAAACGCGAATTTTCCGGTGGGACGTAAACCGCCCCAAAAATTATATCTTCATTCGTGTTTGCAAAGCTTTTATTGAGACTAAACCATAGTATATAGTCGGATTCAGTGGATATGAAAGAGAAATATTTTGAGATATCCTCTTTCACATAAACAGAAATTCCTCCCGATCTGCGTTCACATTTTTGGCGCCTACTTTGCGAAAATGAGACGAAGCCTGGAATGGAAATCACGTCGGTTTCTACAGTTTTAGTCTCCGTGAAACAGAGTAGGTCAAACTTATTACAATAATCAATAAAATCGGGGTACTGCGACCTTGTTTTCAAGCCACATACATTCAGTGTTCCGAATTGCAATTGAGTGTTATACGAGCTGCCCCTAAGCACTTCATGAGTATTAGTATTTCTTGTACAAGTTTCATTTCTATCTGCAGCCTTAGATATATTACGGCTGCTATCTTTTCCCCTTATGTCCTACTTGTCTTTATTTTCGTTTGGGGGAGATCCTTCTGCCATTCTCTCCTCATTACGAGGCGGGGAGTTCTGACCATGCCTGTCATCCGGGGCACGAGATGCTGAGCGCGACACTGACCTTCGTGGTGGTTTATCAATGGATCGTTTCCTTAGATTTAGTTTATCACTATGTCTGGTCTCTGAACGACTCCTGCGAATTGAATCATTTGATAAAGCAATATTGCCAGGATGTTTGAAATTACCAGTTATTGAAGTTGTATGGGTTTCATTTCTCGTTCCCGAGGGCCCGGGTTGTGTCTGTTGCGTATTGTTTCTATCAGGCTCTAGTGTAGTCAGTGTTGTCGCCGATATAGGTGAGCCAGGCTGCTGGGGTAGTAACGATTGACTCATTTCTCCTGGCTGGGAACTTTCCGCCTGTATGACTACAGACTGACTCCGTGATCGATCATGTTTAAATATCTGCTGGCTTGGATGCGCTGCATCAATTCTGCTGCCCCTAAGCGTATCGTCCCATTCAGGAAACATATCCTCTACAACTCGGCCATCCAGGATAATTTTCGCAGGATATGCTAAAGTTGCTTGAGATGATGGAAATTTCTGTCTTAACTGTTTTAGTTTTGGCCATAATACCTTCCTCGCCCTTGTGATTTCAGTGGGAAAATCCCTGTTAACGCTAAAGTCTGTATCCCTAAGTTTACTAACATTCGCCATTATTGTTTCTATATGTCTATAACTAGAAAAGGCTACAATAATAGGGCGTGCTGCCTTTCTGCTGTCAAACCTGCCCAAACGATGTGCCCTCTCTATCCAGGTATCGTCTGCACCACTAATGCCCAGTTCCTCGCCATGTAAAAGTTCTAACACTCGAGCTACACAATTTTCATTTCGCCGTTCAGTAAAACCATAAATTATAAGATTATTACGCCTGCTACGGGCCTCAATGTCCAATGACTTGTATTCTAATAGTCTCAGGCGATCATTGTGGGACTTTACCACAGATTCAATTTCAGCGACACGTTTGTCTTTTTTAACAACTGAGGACACCATTTGCTGAATACTACCAACTTTATTTTCATTCACTGACAATTTTGTCAAAATCATTGATAATTTAGCGTCAGTCGATAACCCTTCGAAATCTAAATCTACGAACTCATGTTCTTGAGCAGAGTCATTCTCATGGAGGACACCACTGCGACCCCCGGAGCTCACGCGACGCCTTTTGCTTTTAGCCCCTTTTCGTCCATCCTTTGTGAAACCACCATCGTTAGTATCTGACCATAACCCCTCTGTATCTGAGGATTCGCACTCCGTATCCGACTGGTGGGTGGGGTCGGACAATACGCTGAACACATTGAAATCACTCCTAAAATACCTATTTTCGACTCCTCTGCCCCTACCGAGACCTCCTCTGGTCCTCACGCCTCTACCTAAACCTCGCCCAAGCCAATTCGATGCCATAATGTTGAGATATAGTTATATATTTTCTGTTTTTCACAGAGCGCACTTCGCCACGTCTTCTATGTACAGTAACCGTCCAATATTCCAATATAAAGACCAATGCAATTATTGAAATAATGATTTATTTTTTTTCCAACGAAGTTTTATCATTTGATTATTTCAAATAAGTATATCTCCTGATTTCTAGTATCACACCACATGAACACGTCCTTGAAATGAACACCCCTCTAAACCCAACTTTATATAGAAAAAATGGGGTTTACGGGGGTATTCAGTATTTTCTTATTACTGCCCCAAGACATAGGCTGTGGGTACTCGGGCGGTTCTAACGCGTACTCACAACCATTGAGGCGGTTCTAACGAGTATCGACAACCTATGTTTGCGGTATAAATAAGAAAAATATAACGGATTTTCACCAGAAAAGTAGCCAATTTGGAGATGTGTAAAAATGCACCAGATCGCACGGGTGTGTTAAAATAATGATGAAAGTACATGTTTAAGCTGCAATATTCTAATTCTGGAACTGCTGTCAATTGTTTCTTTGTGTGTAAAGATCAAAGACATGAACTGAAAAAATTTTCACCATCACAAGGTCATGCCACGCCCACCCACTTGTCAGTGATAACCATTGAATGGTCAATGTGGCCTTGTGGAAGATTGGTTTTAGCAAACGAGTTACCCTCTTTAAATAAAGAAATTACTTACTTACTTACTTACTTACTAATGTATTATGTCATGTTCATATTTACACAATGTGCTGTACCGTTGTGAAATCATAGAAGCAAAGTTGTCAAACTTGTCAACATTACGAAAACACGTCAAAACAAATACATTGTGAGCTTTATCGCCGACAAAAACGAAAATTTTAAGAGGAAAAATTGTGATATTTTTCTTATTTCTGCTCAAAATATAGATTGTGGGGACTCGTTAATACCGCCTTATCGAGGCGGTCTAACGAGTACCCACAATCTATATTTTGGAGCAGAAATAAGAAAAATAAGTTTTATCTCTGTAAACCCAACTTTTGCTATATAAAAGTGGGGTTCAAGGGGTTAAAAATTATATAGGCGTGTTTTCGTGATGAACATTATTGACTTGTCTCCACAGTTCATTTTTACAATCCTTGTACATTATTGCCATCAAAGACATAGCGGTAAACCAAAATCGTTTGATCTGGCAATTAGGAAGTTTTTTTTTTTAGTGGAATGAAGAGAATGTTGCAGCTAAATCAAAATGGGTAGTTTTGATTGTTTGATTTGAGGTTTAAAGGTGCATTATTGAGCTATCGGTAAAAATGCTTCCAAAAATAAAATACATATAGCCGGTATTTTTCTGTAAAACAATACAACTGAATGCATTTTAGCAAAAATGCGAACAATTATGATGACAGGTAAATGAGTTTGAGAGGGATTCCCTAACTAGGTTTCGAACACTAGTTAGATCTATTTTTAGCTCGTGACAAAAATAGAATCCCCATATATGACGTTATGCGACGTTCATTTTTGGCCTTGTTTGCTTAGGCCATGCCTGAATCGGAAAAAAAATATGACGCTGAATACCATGCCATAAGTAACGACACTCAGAGACGATACTGTCGCCATGTATGTGTAAAGTGACAGATTTATTTTTAGAACAGAAATTACGAACACATGTTCAGAGCGAAGGGTAAACACGAATGAAAACGACCATTTTAACAAAGTTCTGAAGCTGTATTTGGCTCCAAAAGTGTACTTATGACAAAGGAGTATGAATTGAAGATAAAAACCAGAAAAAATGAGACCCGGTAGCTCAATAATGCACCTTTAACGTCGCCGTCAACACTATGTAGGACTGGTCATTTTTGAGACGTTGCTTCCAATTTTGTGCGAATGTTACCCGACATTGAACCCAATGAAACCAATATGGTATATATGATGCATGGGCGGTCGAAGCTACATCTAATGCAGCTCCAGGATTATATAGATTTTTTTATGCAATCCTATCTTTATCAACTTATTATCAAGCCAAAACAAACATCTCAGTGGTTTGTGCCCTTGCCAATGATGCTGGTGGCCCTGGTTCGATCTCCAGCATCAGTGATAATTTCGGGGTCCGAACACGCTCCACTGGCATCATTTGCAGGGATGAATGTCATTAAGTGCAACGTTCTTCGGATCGGGACGTTACCGGGAAGAAAAGTCACCCCCCTGTGATACCGGCCCCGATAGCTCAGTTGGTAGAGTGTCCGCTCCGGGGAACAGGAGGTCACGGGGTCGATCGCGGTCGCGACATACCAAAGTCGTTAAGAATTGTACTAGCGGCTCCTCGCTTGGCACTCAGATTTACCTGGTAGAGCTAGGACTGGTCGACCCAGTGTCAGGATTATGTGACTGGGTGTAGTACGATGTAATGTGTCTGGGACATGGTACTTCAGTGAGGCAGCACTATAAAAGTGAGCTCCCTGTCGCAACCAGACACCGTCGTGATATGACTGAAAAAATGCTGAAAGCGACGTTAAACCCGAACACACACACACACACACACACACACACACACACACACACACAGACACACACACGTCCACACACCCCTGTGCAGAATAACCCATTTCAGACTGGAAACCCCTAAACGGGTACTGTGGCAAACAGTGCAG
Source organism: Lucinisca nassula (assembly GCA_963580285.1). Taxonomy (NCBI): domain Eukaryota; kingdom Metazoa; phylum Mollusca; class Bivalvia; order Lucinida; family Lucinidae; genus Lucinisca; species Lucinisca nassula. The sequence goes on from OY757013.1 coordinate 38,023,222, forward strand.
GCCCGGATCAAACGCCGCAGAACGCGGCGTCTGATCAGGGTCTACACTGTTTGCTAAACGTTCAGCCATTTTCCAGTCAAATTTTGAAGAAAACACAACCTGACACCCCTAAATTTTGAAATAAACTCAAGCAATATATAAGGAGGAAGATTCCGTTTGGTACAAAAGGGGTTAAAAACCACTATCGTAATTACCTTATTACTGTACAGCCCCCGCCCATAGGGGCTTGAAGAAATATATCGGCTGCATGATGCTTCCACGCAGAGCTGAATCAAGCCTGCACACTAGTACTGGTTAACCGCTTAGAGGATCTAGGCCTGTCCAGGAACCGCGGTGCGAGGCGGACCGTCCATGCTAATAAACCCTTTTGGTTTCATTGGGCGGCAAGGCTTGAGATGTCATTTCATCTCAATGTCGGGTAAAAGTCCCACAAAATTGAAAGCAACGTCTCCAAAATGACCTTTACAGTGTTGACGGGGACGTCAAACATCAATCAAACAAACAAAAACCTTATTACTGTGTAGGCTTTGATCCTGCAAATCTGGAGTGTATATAATGTACACAGTCTGCATCCCCTCTTGGGGTTAAGGCGACAACAATTAATTTAATCTTAACAACAGCCAATTTAGTTTATTGAGTGCCATATTAGCTGTAACAACTGATTGTCATTTGCTTATGCTGCATCTAAGCATCATCAGATTTTCGGTCCTGACCACAAAAAGAAGGGAAAGGGGCATAAGGTGGTGGCTATTAGATCGATGTTGTTGACTGAGGTGCGAATAACAATATTTCATGTAGAAATTATGAATTAATAAGTGCCTAATTTCTTGCTGTTATCATGATTATATATTCAACGTCGGATAAGCAGATTATGATTATGTAACTTTTCATTCATTTCAGGAGAACATCAAATATGAAGAATACTAGGCACAATCATGCATCTTTTTTGACAAAAGTCCGCGATAAATTTTTCTTATACGAGTATTTTGTAAACATAGGTTGTGGGTGCTTGTTAAATCCGCCTCATTTTGGTATAATCTATGTCTTGGAGCAGAAATAAAAAAATGCTGTATATCCCCGTAAACCCAAGTTTTCTCTTTAAAAATAGGGTTCTAGAGGAATGTTCTTTGCACGAACTTTTTATCCTGATGACTCGAACTCTACAGTGCCCTTAACGCTTCATTAGGCACTATATCTAAAGTTGAAAGCTTTACACTATAAGAATTTGTACACAAGAAGTTCAGCAAGTAGAGGATTTGTGCGTGTCGCATTTTGACTGAGATCATTTTAAGTCGTTGCTTTGTTTGTACTTGAATTTAACGGCCCAGTCAACACTATTTTAGGTCATTTTGAGCCGGTCAGTTTACCTGTCCACACTTTCCCTGGGCAAGCTTATACCTAAGAGGTTAACCAGTACAGTGCACATTCTTTCGCCAGAAACTGACAACTACCCTTCTTGAATCGGCGGAAGGGAGAGAATAACCGTAGAAAAGATCCCATGATAAGTCTCTACGAAAGCATGTTGCGGACCCCGGAAGGCATCGAACCCGCGATCTCCTGATCACCAGTCAGACGTGCATCCAACTGAGCTACCGAGGCCGGCTTAAGTCGTTGCATATTGTTTCATAGACTCTATGTGGAAAATTAAGATTGGTTCTGATTAGTTTGTATACAATATTAAACGATAATTTGGCGGTTATTATTGAGAAATCGTATGTAACGTACATTGTGCTGTGTCCTAACTCATCGATACATATTCTCTCCGATTATACTTGGAAGATGTATAATTGCTTTGATGTTTCTTATAATATTTCCTGTTCTTTTTTTTTTTTTTTTTTTTTTTTTTTTCAAAATATAGCTAATGCAATATGACATGATACTGATGACCTCTTTTACCATAATTTCACACCAGACTTAATGCATATGTATAAGAGGTCGATATTGCTATTCAATACACAGAGGTCGGTAAATAGGTCGCCCGATGATTCACAAGATACCGAAAACTCACGAGAAGTTTACGATGCCCGAGGGTTAGTCTCATGTCAATTTGCACATAACAGTTTATTGAAAAGAAATATATTTATCATATGACGTCGCGTCTGAGAATATAATAACGCCATGAAATAAAATCCGTAATCCACTAGTTGATTAAATATGCAAACTAGTTAGATACGTCCCGTAACGTTACAAGTACGGCGTCCTTAACGACGTCGCGTTTACTAATGGCGGAATATTGACATTTTCGTTAAAAATCGTGAATAGAATGATAGAATGTGTTTTAAATGTCATACAATAAATAGAATCTTGCATTCGTGTTCATGTATTATTCTATTTATTAAACTCGTTGAGGTAAAGGGATAAAATGCTCGGCGAAACCTCGCATTTTATCCCTTTTCCTAAACTCGTTTAATAAATTCAATAACACATGAACACTCGTGTAAGATCCTCCATTTACCATACACTCATGATAATGCTGTGTTTCTTGACTGTACATTTGCATTTTTCTGATGATTCAAATGTAGGTTGTGGGTTTAAATATTATTAAAATAATGTTAAGTGTAAGTAAAATAAAGATCAGGAATCGATACAATTAACTTACTCCACCTGACAATTAAATTACTCCACCTTACTAAGCCTGACCTTTCCTCTTTTGTACCAAATGGAATCTTCCACCTTATATATGGCAGGAGTCCATTTCGAAACTTAGTGATGGCAGGGTGTGTTTTCTTCGAAATTTATATCGGGTAATGGCTTAACTTTTTGCAAACAGTGTAGGCCCTGATTAGACGCCGCGTTCTGCGGCATCTGATCTGGGCCTGCATTGTTTGCCACGGTACCCCCTTAGGGGTTTCTGGTACTGAATGGATTAAACGAGCTTGTTAACGTGGTGCAAATAAATTGGATAAGCATTAGCCAATATTGTTTGTAGGGAAGTAATAATAATAATAATAATAATAATAATAATAATGCTACAGTAACTACTACTACTACTATGACTACAATTCCTACTATTTACTACTATTAATAAAAATGATAACGTAATGAAAAAAATTTGTACAGAAACAATATTGTTTGACGGAAAGTACATAATAGTAATAATAATGATGATAATAACAATAATAATAACAATAATAAATGACAAAATATGATAAATAATGATGAAAAATGATAATAGCCATTTGTACTACTACTACTTATAATAATAATAATAAAAATGATAATAATTAAAATCATAATAATCATAATAATAACAACAATTATGGCAATGTATAAAACGCAAAGGTAATGAAATTGCGTTGTTCTTGGTTTAGAAAAGGAGGGCAAATAGTAGGTGCTAAAAAAAATGAAGACCCCTATTTTTTCCCATTACGAAAAAAAACGTCTATTCAAATATACTGAGAATTTTATCACCAACAATGAAGCTTTTCAGATGCAAAATCCTTTTTTTTCATATTTCTGCTCAAAACATAGATTGTGAGTACTCGTTAGAACCGCCTCGGCCAATGCGGTTCTTACAAGTACCCACAATATTTGTTTTTGAGCAGAAATACGAAAAAAATGCATATCCCTGTAAACTGCACCTTTACTAAAAAAAAAGTGGGGTTTAACCCTTTTTGTACCAAATTGAATCTTCCACCTTATATACATGTATAGCAGGAGTCCTTTTAAAAATTTAGGGGTGTCAGATTGTGTTTTCTTTAAAATTGATTTGGAAAATGGCTGAACTTTCAGCAAACAGTGGAGGCACTGATCAGACGCCGCGTTCTGGTGACACCCGCGTCCAAAGTATATTAAGGAAACAAGGATATATTGAAACATTTTCCCTGTATCATGCTACGATCTAATTAATTATATCACGACCATCTTAAACAGTGATGAACACATGCTGTTAGAGGATGAATTGCAAAATATCTATTCACAAGGGCTTCTGATTTTATCGCGATGAAGACATGTGTTATTGGGCAAATTCGATAAATAATGCTCGACTTTTTCGTGCGACGACTAGCCCCGAGGTTATAAAAGCTTTTTTCATGCTCAACTCAATTGAGCATGAAATTTGTCCTGCTCACAAATTTTAAAGCGCCAACAATTGTTGGCATTTTAAAATTTTTGAGCAGGACAAATAATGTTCTCTGTTATTTGAGAAAGAAAAATCGCTCAACTTCTTAGTATTTTAATTTTTTTGAGCACCTTAAGTTTCATACTCAGCTGAGTTGAGCATGAAAAAAAAAGTTTTATAACCTCGGGGCCTGGGCTTACGCCGGAAATTTAGCTCACCAAAAAGAGACACATTTTTCTTATATCTTCGATTAGTTTCTTGTCTTAACACAAACCAGCAACGTATTAGTGCTGGCTGTCATAGATTGTTAATTCTTTCTCCTGTAGATTTTTTTTTTTTTTACATTCTTTCCCGTCATCACGTAGGTAGTGGGTGGGGTAGACACACATCTTGAGCAGGTTTTGAATTGTTGTTTTTCTCAGAAAGCTTGCCACATTCATTCTTCTGAAAAGCCTTGTGTTGTCAGCTAGTCAGCGAGTGTGGTCTATACGTACAGCTGACCGACCTCTGGAATCCATTGGTTGTCAGATATTTGAGTGTGCTGAGCGTTATATTCTGTATTGTTGTTTGACATACAATTGCCCAGTATATTAACCCTTGTCCTGCTAATCCCGGATATGCCTTATCTTTGAAACAATGTAGATCCAGATCAGATGGCTTCTGACGAAGCCATCTGATCAGGATCTACATTGTTTGCCATTCAGATTGTGAATTTGTTGCAATAATTTGCATCAAGTAATTTGATTGGTTGATAATCGGTAGTGGGTGTGGCATATATGAATATTCAGCAGAACAAGGGTTAACATGAAGGTCTCCCTGTTTCCAATGGTCTTGGTTCTTTGGTTCACTCTTTGAAAGTTAAGTAACAGAACGCACCCGAATGATGAGAATAAGGATTACAGAATTACCATTGCCTTCACTTCTATTTTGCGAAAAGGAAACACCGTGATAGAGGTTCTATGAACTTTGCTTTTTCGAGGAAGCCAGGGAACAGAAGATGTTCGGAGTGGCAACTTCAGGTCCTCCGGGGGAAATATGGCTATTCTTATAATCTTGTCCGGAGACAATGAAACTAACAAAGGTTTCGCTGTGGACTATGCAGAAAAATATTAGAAAGCTTCTCAGAAGTGGATAGAAACTGAGGACTGTGAAAAGAGTTTTCAATCCTCATCTTTTGAATTTGATGAAAACCAATTACTAGAGTTTATATTTGGAGTTGGAACTTGGTATTGCAAAGATTGCAAAGATGACTATGGCATATGAAGTTGTGCTGGTCTGAATGAACATAAGGCAGTTCAATGTGACCAGTGTGAAATGTGGATTCACACAGATTATGCATTCTTTTCAGATGCTGAGTATGGCAAACTGGTAAATTCCATTTGTTCATGGATGGGCACGAAGTGCGAGATTTTTATTTTTTCTGACTAGTTCTTCAATGAACCTAAGTAACTGGAATAGTGAAACAAATATGAACCTCTGTCAAAGGAAATGGTGTTAACTCTCTGGCTACTGACTAAACTAAGCATAACTTTGTAAAAGGTATGAAACTTTGCAGTATAAAAGTCAATGCATAAGAAGCAAAATACTTGAAATGTTAGCTTTCCTTGATACTCACTAACCACATTTAGTGGCTGTTCAGAAAACAAAGATTGGAGTTAAATTATACTTTCTTAGCTTTGCCAAGAAACTTGTATTACAATGTCTACAGAAAAGACAAGACGTTCACTGGGAGTGGGGTGATGCTATTCATTCTATTTTTTTTTTCTTAAATTCTAAGACTGACTTGTCAGGTGAGACATGTATCTTAGCGTATTTGGTTCCCACTTTTTGTTATATTTTAAATTTTGCAAGTCTCGCTACTTTGGACATCTCCTTCCTGATGCCCGGGACTTCCGTGGAGTGTGGGCCATGTTTGCTGATGTTGGCTCGGTGGGGGACGCCTATAGGTCCCAGGGTATGCGTCTCTTGCCTGATGTCTCCAGTTGACCTGTCTCATGAGCTACGTCGTCGGTGTGTGCTCGTAGGGGGAAGTGCAGTGTTTGCCGAGTCTTATCCATCATCCGTTTCGGTTTCAGAACTTTGGGGTTGAGCCACACTGATGAAGATTAAATATTAGAAAGGCCACTGTGTCACAGATTTGGTATAATTACGCCTTAATCATAGAGACATATAGAGGCCTGTATTTTTCGATAACTCGCCCATACGGCATTTTTACCATTTTCATAATGGCTACTTTTCTGATGGAAATCCTTCATATTTTTCTCATAAATGCTCATAACATAGGTTGCATGTGCGCGTTAAAACCGCCTCATTGAGGCGGTTTTAACGAGTACCCACAACCTATGTCTTGGAGCAGAAATAAGAACAAGAGGACCATGGTAGTCCTATATCGCTCACCTGACCTAAGAGATTAACATGTAGTCCCAGGGCGGTGCAGTTTTTGGACCCGAGTCTTTTATTTGAACAATCTAAGCAGAGGTCCACTGAATGAAGCGTAACATCTAATATCAAAGACATGGGCCTTCTGGTTTCGGACAAGAAGATTTTTAAAAGTTTTCGATATATAAGTCTATGTAAAAATAGAAGTTTAGGCAATGATCAGGAATCGATACAATCAGCCCACAGCTCCCATCAGAGACACAAAAGGGAACGAAGCACAAACATGAAATAACAGACCTAATGAAAACATCAATAGCGGAAATCCAAAAGGACGGTTACTTTCCCACAAAATGGCCAATAGGTTATCCAAAATTAAAACATTATAAGCGACACAACCACCCAAAGACAAACCATAACAAAAATAAACCGCGACAGACGAACTGCCTTGGAACGGTCAGCGGAAACAAATTCCATTGGTCGGCTTAAATCGATTTTACGTTGCCACAATCCTCGCCCTTACTTCCGTCGCCATTTAGACAAATAATTTTAGACAAAAACATCCAATGGGGCCAAGGGCTGTGCCATTTTTGGCCCCAATGCTATGATTTGAACGATCATTGTGGAGGTTCATTAGATGAAGCTTCATACCAAATATCAAAGACCTGGGCCTTCTGGTTTCAGACAAGAAGATTTTTATGTTTTCACTATATAAAATATGTCCTATAAAAGGGTTATTTTTTGGAAGCAAGGAATACATCACAAAACAGGAAAATATGGAGTGTACAGGTTTTCTGGGCCAGACTAGCTAGTTTCGGCCAATTAGGCCTCATCAGTGACCCTCAAAATATTTCCTAAATTCCACAATGGAATCAATGATCCCAAAGGACACGACAATATAAACTACACTATGATGTAGGGCAGAGAGACTTTTTACGGCCGCCACACATTCCAACACATCAGCTGTAGTGACGTTAAATATGTTCTATAAAAGGGTTATCATTTGGAAGCCTATTTAAAACTGTTTTGGCCCCAGGGCTATAATTTGAACAGCCTTGGTAGAGGTCCACTAGATAAAGCTTCAACCCATATATCGAAGACATAGGCCTTCTGATTTCAGACAAGAAGATTTGTAGAGGTTTTCCCTAAATATAAGCCTATAGTAAAACCGGTGGGCCCCGGCCCAGGAGCATTTTTGGCCCCAGAGCTATAATCTGAACAATCTTGGTAGAGGTCCACTAAATGAAGCCCAATAACAAATATCAAAGACCTGTGCTTTCTAGTTTCATACAAGTAGATTTTTAAAGGCTTTCCCAATATAAGCCTATGTAAAACCAGTTGGCGCAGGGGCGCGTTTTTGTCCCCAGGGTTATAATTTGAACAGTCTTGGTAGAGGTCACTAGATGAAGCTTCATACCAAATAACAAATACATGAGCTTTCTGGTTTCAGACAAGAAGATTTTTAAAGGTTTTCCCTATATAAGCCTACGTAAAACCAGTTGGCTCCGGGGCGGGGTCGTTTTCGGTCCCAGGGTTATAATTTGAACAATCTAGGTACAGGTCCATTAGATGAAGCTTCATAACAAAAATCAAAGACCTGGGCCTTCTTGTTTCTGACGAGAAGGTTTTTAAAGGTTTTCCTAATATAAGCCTATGTAAAACCAGTGGGCCCCGGTGTGGGGGCATTTTTGGCTCCAGGGCTATAATTTGAACAATCTTGGTAGACGTTCGATAGATGAAGCTTTATAATAAACGCATTTCTTTCTATTCTCAAAATACTAACTTATTACCTCCTAAGCCTAAGACGTATTTACGTCATCTTAAACTAGGTATTCAAGAATTTCATAAGAAGTTTGTTTTGGCCCCTGCAGACAAGGCCGCTAACAACGTCGTCGTTGTGTGTCGGCTCCACTATGTCAACACGCTTAAGCAGGAGCTTGGTGGTACTAATGCCTATGAACTTCAGCCTTTAGCTGAAGAGAGAGCTATAGTAGATGAACATATTTGTCATTCAGCCACCAAGTTTGCTGTGTGTGTTACAGAAGGCCAAGACAAGCTTCCTACGCTAAACTGGTTACCAAAACTTCATAAAAGACCTGACAAATCACGGTTTATTGCAAATTCTAGCTCTTGCACCACCACTGAACTTTTTAAATTATTAAATTCCTGTCTTACTGCTATTAAAACGCATTTGATTAAATATTGTGATGAAGTCTTTGAAAGATCAGAAAGAAATATGTTTTGGTCTATAAAAAGTTCGAATGAGGTTTTAAATAAATTGAAATCCAGACGTTTTCGTGCTTCTAGTCTGTCTACTTACGATTTTTCAATTCTTTACACTACACTTCCTCATAATCTTATAAAAGAAAAGGTTAATGATTTAATTGAATGGACTTCTCACAGAGAAGATTCTATCTATCTTGCATGTAATGTCAGAACAGCATTTTTCACTTCTAAAGAGCATAAGAATTATACACTTTGGTCATGTCAGAAAGTGTGTGATGCCCTCACCTTTCTACTTGACAATATTTATATTAGATTCGGTACTAAGTTATTTAGACAAATTGTGGGTATTCCGATGGGTACGAATTGCGCACCTCTTGTGGCTGATCTGTTCTTGTATTGTTATGAAAGAGACTTCATGTTGTCGCTTTCCATTGATAACCAATCTGAAATTATTGAAGCTTGTAGCTCCACTTCTAGATATTTAGATGATTTATTAAATATTGATAATACTTATTTCGATGGTTTGATCAGTCAGATTTACCCCCAGAACTTCAGTTAAATAAAGCAAATTCTTCTGATACCGAGGCCCCGTTTTTTTATTTACATCTATCTATTGTAGATGGGTTTGTTTCGTGCAAAATTTATGATAAACGAGATGACTTTGATTTTGAGATTGTAAATTTTCCTTTTTTTTTTGCATGATGATGTTCCTCGTGCGCCATCCTATGGCGTTTATATTTCGCAATTAATTCGATTTGCTAGAGTGTGTAGTCATGTATCTAACTTCAACACTCGTAATAAATTATTAACGGCTAAACTTCTTAATCAGGGTTATCGGTACCATAAACTACGCAAAGCATTTTCAAAATTTTATAGACACCATTCTGATTTAATTTCAAAATTCAATATTGGACTTCAATCTCTTCTGCAACAAGGTCTATCGGAACCCGAATTGTATGGTGACTTAGTATATAAATTCAGAAAAATATATAACCGCAATGACTTCAGCACCCAATTTCGTAAAATCATTCTTCGATATAAAAAGATTGGGTACAAGATGGATGTTATACGACAGCCTGCATGCATGGTAGTTAACCCAATCACGGTTGGCAACTTTGCTTCCCTCTTCAATTGCACGCTGGTGGGTCAGGCCTCATAATAAATTATTAACGGCTATGACGGTTCCAACGTAAAGGCTTATTGAGAATTAGAGAGATCTAATTCAAGGTAATGTTGGTTGGTGCCTGATGCTCTGTCCCTGGTCGGGCCCATCGCAGTCTAACTCTTGGTTTTCTTTTGCTCCAGCATTTCAGTGGTTTTTTGTCCTCACCGTTGTCTCACCTCTGTGGTTCTTTGATTATTTGTGTTCACGGAGATGTTGCTCTGATGAGTTAGCAGACCTTCATGCGAACTGAACAAATTATTTGTCTAAATCACAACGGAAGTAAGGGCGAGGATTGTGGCCACGTAAAATCGATTTAAGCTCCCCAGTGGAATTCTTTCCACTGACCGTTCCAAGACGGTTCTTCAGTGGCGGTTTATTTATGTTGTTGTCTGTTACTACTCATTGTGTGTGTCGCTTGTGTCTTTTTGTTTTGGATGGCCATTTGGCCATTTTGTGGGAAAGTAACTGTCCTTATGGCCATCCTTTGTTTGGGATTCCATTATGGTCTGGTCGCTTCATGTTTGTGTTTCTTTCCCTTTGGTGTCTTTGATGGGTGGAGTAAGTTAATTGTATCGAATCCTTATCTTTGTTTTACTTCTACTTTTATACCAAGTATCAAAGACCTGGACCGTCTGGTTTCAGACAAAAAGATTTTATATGTTTTCCCTGTATAAGCCTATGTAAAACCAGTGGGCCTGGGCGCGTGGGGGGGGGCGTTTTTGGCCCCCAGGCTATAATGTGAACAATCCTGGTGGAGGTTTACTAGATGAAGCTTCATACTAAAAATCAAATACCTGGGCCTTCTGGTTTCAGACAAGAAGACTTTTATATGTTTTTCCTATATAATATAGAAGTAGAAGCAATGATCAGGAATCGATACAATTAACGAACAGCTCCCATCAGAGACATCAAAGGGAAAGAAACACAAACATGAAGCAACAGACCCCAACAGAAACACCAACAGCGGAAAGCCAAGCGGACAGTTACTTTCCCACAAAATGGCCAAAAGGCTATCCAAAATAAAATAATATAAGCGACACAAACACCCAAAGACAAACCATAACAAAAATAACCGCGACAGAAGAACCGCCTTGGAATGGTCAGCTGAAACGAGTTCCTCTGGGTGGGGCTTAAATCGATTTTACATGGCCAAAGTCCTCGCCCTTACTTCCGTCGCGATTGAGACAAATAATTTTTTCAGTCCGCATGAAAAGTAGAAGTAAAACAAAGATCAGGAATTGATACAATTAACTTACTCCACCCATAAAAGACACCAAAGGGAAAGAAATACAAACATTAAGCGACCAGACCATAATGGAAACCTAAACAAAGGAAGGCCATAAGGACAGTTACTTTCCCACAAAATGGCCATATGGCCATCCAAAACCAAAAGACAAAAGTGATACACACAGTAAGTAACAAACAACAACATAAATAAATCGCCACAGAAGAGCCGCCTTGGAACGGTCAATGGAAGATTTCCACTGGGGGGCTTAAATCGATTTTACGTGGCCACAATCCTCGCCCTTACTTCCGTCGCGATTTAGACAAATAATTTGTTCAGTCCGCATGAAGGCCTCCTAACTCATCAGTGCAACATCTCCGTGAACACAAAAATCAAAGAACCACAGAGGTGAGACAACGGTGAGGACTCGACAGCAAGAAACCACTGAAATGCTGGAGCAAAAGAAAACCAACAGTTAGACTCCGATGAGCCCGACCAGAGACAGAGCATCCTAACTCATCAGTGCAACATCTCCGAGAACACAAAAGTCAAACAACCACAGAGATGAAACAACGGTGAGGACTCGACAGCAAGAAACAACAGAAAGCTGGAGCAAAAGAAAACCAACAGTTATACTCCAATGGGCCCGACCAGAGACAGAGCATCAGGTACCAACCAACCATTAGCCTTTACGTTGGAACCGTCATAGAATCTGAGGCCTGACCCACCGGCGTGCAATTAAAGAAGGAAGCAAAGTTGCCAACCGTGATTGGGTTAACTACCATGCATGCAGTATGTCGAATAACATTTATGTTGTACCCAATCTTTTAATATCGAAGAATGATTTTACGAAATTGGGTGCTGAAGTCATTGCGGTTATAATTTTTTCTAAATTTATATACTAAGTCACCATACAATTCGGGTTCCGATAGACCTTGTTGCAGAAATTTAAGTCCAGTATTGAATTTTTATATTGAATCAGAATGCGCCTATATATAAAACCAGTGGGCCCCGGGACGGGGCCATTTTATGAATACCCCCGTAAACTCCAGTTTTCTTTTTATAAAGTGGGTTATAAAAGGGATAACCCTTTTATAGAACATATTTAACTTCACTGCAGCTGGTGTGTGGGAATGTGTGGCGGCGGTAAAACGTCTCCCTGCCCTACATTATAGTGTAGATTATATTTTCTTGTCCTTTGGGATCAATGATTCCATTGTGGAATTTTGAAAATAGCTGAGGGTCACTGATGAGGCCTAATTGGCTGAAACTAGCTAGTCTGGTCCAGAAAACATGTACACTCCATATTTTTCACTTCTGTGGTGTATTCCTTGCTTCCAAAGGATAACCCTTTTATAGAACATATTTAGAGGGTCTTCATTTCACGGACTTGTTCACGTGATGTCAATCATTCCGTTTTGTGATCATAGTATCATAGTATTGTGATCATAAATGTTGTCTATTGAGTCGTTGGACATGATGTAATGTCGGCCAGAGAATACCAATATTGACAGAGATTATGCCGAGGTTACTATTGGTATCCTCTGGTCGACATCACATCATTTCCATTGAAGCGATAGTCTTGTTTCATGAGACATGCTGTGATGTCGACCAGACAATATTAAAATTGACCGAGACGAACCCATGGTCAATATTTGTATTCTCGGATCGACAGCACATTATGTCCAATGACTCAATAGTCAATACTTTTATAATATTACGTGGTTCCTAATTGCCATTTATCATATGATAATTTCTAATGTTCTTTATTTTTTTCTTCAGGCATACATTTTGTTTTATTGGAACTAGGTCTCAACAAACTTTGGACTAGAACAGAAATAAGAAAACATAACATTCACAACTTGTTAGCCCCAGATGTTCCTGTTTCGGTTTCAGAACTTTGGGGACGAGACACACTGATGAAGATTAAATATCAGAAAGGCCTCTATGTCACTAAATTTGGTATAGTGACGCCTTAATTATAATGGGGTTTGCAAGAATGTTTTTTCACGCACTTGTCAATGTCTACTAAACTTGTAGAGTACGGCATGAGTAGCTGATTCCTCCATCTAGGAACATTTCCAAACGATTTATGCACGTATTGTTGCTTACAATGAATCATATTTCCTGTAATCTTTAACTCTTATTCATAATTTGAACGTTCCTATTTACAGGCAAAGTCTATTTAGTCTATTTGTTGTATATTCCATTCATGCTATTTCGGCTGAACACATGAGTCACACATCCCACTACGATGAATTAAATGAATCATTTCATTTATGCATCTGATTTTGTCATCTGGGAAATCTGACGAAACAGCCAAAATAGAATATTCTTTTCTTCTTTATATATAAAGTTTCTAAAGTCTCGATCCTGTTGACATGAAGCAATGTTATTTGACATACAGAGTACTTAATCAGACACTATTGCACTTCAACTTGCACCACGAAAAATTATCCGAGATACGGGTAGGTTGAACAATGCCTCTGGTACACATTAATATATGCGCACACCACTGGGCATCTGAATTCTATTGCATACATGTAAAATTACAGAAACAATGTAGACACTGCTGTGCTGTGCCACAAAAAGGATAAAGAGACATCTTTTATCCTTTCTCACCTTTTTATTTTTTTTCTCCCAAATAATCCTTTATTACTGTTGGCTGGCTGTGGGTCGTTTATTCTGTTTGTTATATATTGTATGTCTCTTGCTTCATATATTCTGACGCACAAAAACAGTGAAATTCCGCTATTAAGACCATCTAAAAACTAAGACTAATTATGCTTTTAAAAGCTTATTTGGTAGGTTGCAGTTATTCTTTTTTTGTGTAGTCTGCATACCATGTCATCTGGTCAGTGACCACCTGTGGGACTGTTCAAAAGTGGTCTTGAAGACCACTTTTAAAAAGTCCCAAAGGTGGTCTTAATATAGGAATTTTACTATTTATAGATATAGATGCCCAGGAAAAAGCCACAATCAAAGTAGAAGTGGAGGCAATGATCAGGAATCGATACAATTAACCCACAGCTACAATCAGAGGCACCAAAGGCAAAGAAACATGAAACAACAGGCCCTGATGGAAACATCAATAGCGAAAAGCCAAAAGGACAGTTACTTTCCAACAAAAAGTCCAATAGGCTATTCAAAAAAATAATACGAGGACTGTTCAAATATGAATGCAAGTAGAACGTTTTCTCATACACTAATGCGAAAATCACCTGGAAATAAATATCACAGCGTAGAAAAACATTTTACCTATACATTGATACCAAACCTGTTAAAATCCGTTGACTTTAGCCATGTATATCGCTCGATAAACACTGTCTACTCTTGTATACTAATACAAAACATGGTTGGAAGAAGGTCAGAGTACGCCGTTGAAATACGGTCCTATATTAAGAATCGTTGTATTCTTGGTATACGGTGCAAAGTCATTTTTGATGAAATATGTTCGGTTTATGGGCATAATGAAATGTCTTTTCCGACAGTTTTTCGTTGGTGTAAGAAATTCAGCTGGGGGCTAGGCTCAACAGAAGATGCACCACATGATCGTCGGCCGAAAAGAGCAACATCTGCCAAGATGGTTGCTAGAGTGAAAGAAATAGTTGCTACCGATGCACGATACACCACTAGGCAAATAGCTAGTATGGTTGGCATCTCATTAGGAGCAGCTCATACAATTCTGAAACGGGATTTGAAAATGAGAAAGATCTGTGCTAGATGGATTCCCCATCTGTTGACAGATTAGCAGAAAAAGACACGCGTTCAGTGCGCCAAAAAGTTGCTTAAAAAGTTTCCAAATTACAATGCACGGTCTTTCGCTTATGTCGTCACAGGTGACGAGACATGGGTTCACTTTTTGAGCCAAAAGGAAAGATTCAGAACAAGATATGGGCAACAAAGTATTGCAAAAGACCATACACTTCAAAGCGGACCATGAGCGTCAAGAAGGTAATGTATGCCATATTCTTTTCAAATCAGGGCCCTGCTTTTCAGGTTGCTGTGCCTAAAGGCAAATCTGTACATGCGAAGTTTTACAAGAATAAAGTTCTTCGAAAATTGAAGAAATATTTCCAAGAACGAAGACCCGCAACTGGTTTGGCCAATGTCAGATTGCTACGTGACAATGCGTCATCGCACAAGGCGTTCATTGTGCAATACTATCTGAAGCAGGAAAGGTTGTTGAACTCCCTCACCCCCGTATTCCCCTGACCTTGCCCCGTGTGACTCTTTTTTGTTCCCGCGGCTGAAAAAACACATTTCTGTTCGAAAATTTGTACAGCGCAAACACCTCGGTTCTGCAATATTCCAGTGCCTTCATAGTAAACCTCGAAAAGACTACCAAAATGCTTTCAATGATTTGATCAGAAGACTGAAAGTTTGTATATCTGTTAAAGGGGAATACTTTGAGGGGACAAAATAAATTTTTCGTCGAAATCTATCACGGAATCATTTTTATGTGCTTAGTTGCATTCATATTTGAACAGTCCTCGTATAAGCGACACAAACACCCAAAGACAATCCATAAAAAATAAAACACGACAGAATAACCGCCTTGGAACGGTCAGCGGAAACGAATTCCACTGTGGGGGGCTTAAATTGAATTTACGTGGCCACAATCCTCGTCCTACAGCCTACCAATGACACCAAGAGGAAGAGTAAGTACAAATGAGGAAAACAAATCAAAATCACAGATAGCACAGCAACCAGCTCCAGATCAAGTTATCTTGCTGAATATTCATTTAAGCCACACCCATTTCTGCCTATCAACCAATCAAATTACTTGATGTAATTTATTGCTACAAATTCATAAACTGAATACCAAACAGTGCAGATCCTGATCAGATGGCTTCTTCGGAAGCCATCTGATCTGGATATACACTGTTTGCAAAGATAGTTGTTGTCGTGAATAGCAAGATAATGGTTAATACACAACACTAAGCACATACAACATGAAGAACCCCGTCGGAAAATCCGACTAAGCTACATTTAAAGTAAAAAACATTAGAACCACCGCCTTACGAAGGTCAGTAGTGAGAACCCCTGGGGAGTTAAAATCGATTCTATGGGTCCAACCTTGACTCTAGGTTCTAATTTTATGTACAACACACATAAACTAGTTGGTCCACCTGAAGGTTATTCACTCAACCCGGATGGCATTGATGGAGCAGTTTCTTTTTTTTATCATTTAAGTACTGTTTACTCTCTATATTTCAAACCAGGAAATAAAGCATATCAGAAAACCGTCAAGAATTAATTGCTTCATGGATGTCTCCTATGCTGAGGGGTTTACATTGAAACGAAGGTTCTTAAACCCCAGGCTTCATTATAAAAGGGCAGGCTCCGCCCCCAAACTGTCATGGTGGCAAATTCAAACATGTTTTAATCTCCTTGAATAATCAGCAGTTGTTGGCTACCCACTTTTCATTTTTTTTTCAGAGAAAAACTATGGAATTGCTCATGGTCTATCTTTATCAACTCCCTTATTTATCTCTCAAAATTAAACCAGGATTATCTCAAAATAAATAGATTTTATGTTGAAAATCAGGGGCTAACTGACAGTTATAGTCTTTCAAAACGCAGTGAGACGTGTCTGCACTTTTAATTTTGGACTAGTCCGTGTTTTAGGTAAGTCGCCTTCAGATGGGATTTTACTTTCAGAGATATAGTTTTACTGAGCTTCGTACTGCATCATACTAACCACTTGGTCATGCCTTCTACATAATGGCATTATCAAAAACGTTTTTATAATTTTAAAATCCAGTTAAAAAAGAAACCCGAAACCTGCTTCCCCTAAAACATGGAATAGTCTTGCAAAACTTGAACGTTGAACTCTCAAAGGTCGTTGATAAACTATACATTTGAAATTTCACCCTTGACCCATGCATAGACATGCAAACAAGATAAAAATAGAAAAGCACATGTCTTGATTACACAAGGGTAACATCAACCAGAGGACTAGATAAGAAGGAGTATTTGTGCTTTTTCAACATTGATTTACAAATTGTTTGTATGTTGAAATATTTTTTCACTGCAACGATGAAAGCTGAGAAAGAAGAAATTTTGAAACAGATACTCCTCTTTAACTACATTAACATGCATAGCTCACCAGCCAGCCATGACTCCGTATCCATTATTCCATACCTTAATGCATTTATCCACCACCTTTATGACCCATGTAAGGCTGCTGGTAAAGTTCACGGACTAGATCCAGAATGCACTGTAGCTTTACTTCCTGTATGGCCCAGGCGCCAATCAAAACCGGTGGCATTGCCATCTAGTCCTAAAAGTCTTTGCTCATTATGATAACACAGCCGTGTGACATAGTGCATATTTCACATCTCCAAAATGGCAACTTTTCTGATGAAAATCCGAGACATATTATTTTTTATAAATGCTCAAAACATAGGCTGTGGGTGCTCGTTAGAACCGCCTCATTGAGGCGGTTCGAACGAGTACCCACAACCAATGTCTTGGAGAAGAAATAAGAAAAATAATGTATACCCCCGTAAACCCAGTTTTATCTTTGTGAAGTGGGGTTTAGGGGGGTCTTCATTTCATGGACTTGTTCACGTGATGTTTTGGCGACATATTTAGGATGTCCCCAGCCGCTGTTCATATCCATTAGTTTCCAGAACTTTCTGTACTTTTGTTTTCGTAGTTCAGAGTTTCTGGGATGTAGATGAGCAGGCTGTTCAGGCAACCACAGTTGTTACACATGGTGATAAAAAAATGCATCCACTCTGAGAGTCACTGCTGTTATCACTTTCTTCGCCACTATCATCACTGCCCATCACTAGAACACGCCTATATAATTTTGACCCCTTAAATCCCACTTTTATAAAGTAATATTGGGATTTACACGGGTATACATTATTTTTCTTTTCTTCCTGATCCTAACATAGATTGTGAGTACTCGTTAGAACCGCCTAGCCGATGTGGTTCTAACGAGTATCCACAATACACATTTTGAGCAGAAATATGAAAAATATCTGGATTTTTTATCTGAAAGTTGAACACGCGTTTTTTCGTAATGCATCGATACCATTATCATCATCATCATCATTTCCAGTAATTTGATGAGCAATGCTGGTTGAAGGCAATGTGATTTTGGTTCTTTGTTGGTCAGTCTCTGATTGCTGGCCATTTGAAGTAAAAGCAAATAAGACCTCTTTTACCCAGTTACGCACTCCTCAACATTCTAGTCATAATGACTGAATTAATTCCATATTGTTTCAACCTGCAGGCTGATCAGATTGAAGGTAAAATAGTTTGTATTTTCCATATTGATTGCTAGAATAAACAGAACTATTACACTTCTGAACTAAATGGCGGGAGATTTCTATGCCTAGGACTGAATGTCATTGTTAGGGACACAGATCTGCTAAGGATATACTGCAGATCTGGATTTGTACAACTAATCTGCTACAACATGGTAATTACCTATCAAAATTATTTGAATGAAAAGCCAAATCCCTTCTGTGTGCCCTTATGCAATAGGTAAATTCTGGACACTTCCAGGCAGCAGAAATGACATCTCAAGCCCAGTGAACTCAATAGGGTTTTTATGCGTCGGCGGTCCGTCTTCGTCTTCGTCTTCCAGAAGTAGGTCAGGAGTCTTCGTTAGACTGTAAGGTTGACCTTTGCGAGTGATGAGACAACCATCACTCTCCAGAGATAAAACATTCTGTACAGTTTAAAACTTTATACACTGCGCTGGTCTTTACGCCTGGAAGACGAAGGAGCCACCTCTGATGAGACTGTCCAAGGTGGCTGTGAAGTCCTCACTGGCGTTGACATCCGTTACGAGAGTAGGAAGTTGGTTCCATTCTCTAATTGTTCTCGGGTAGAAGGATTGGTGGTACCCAGTAGATGAAGTACCATGTTGTCTTAATCTTCCACTGCCTCTTTGGCGAGAATCGCTCGCCTGAAGTAGGTGGCCTGGGTCTATGTCGACAATCTGATGTTTTATCTTGAACTGATAGTTGAGTCTGTGTGCACGTCTTTTTTTTTTTTTTTTTTTTTCTCCTATTACTGCTACTCGCTCACATCTGAGCATTACGAGCAGGATTTCCTGGGTGGGAACCAGTACTTTCTGTTTTCTATTTTTTTTTAAGCAATGTGGATGAGGTGCCTTGCTCAAGGGCACAACACTTTGGTCAGCGTGAGGCTCGAACCCGCAACCTCTTGATCACTAATCCGATGCGCTAACACTGCACCAAAACGTCTCCTATCTGCCATTGGAAACCATCCTAGATCGTTGAACATCTTGGTAACGTAGCCTGGTGTCCGGTCGTAGTAGTTCTTATGGACGAACCGAGCGCCCCTTCGCTGGACACGTTTCAGTTGGTCGATGTCTCCAGCCTGGTAGGGGTTCCAAGCTGCAGCAGCATAGCTCACAGTCTGTACTACAAACATCTTGGTAACGCAGCCTGGTGTCCGGTCGTAGTAGTTCTTATGGACGAACCGAGCACCTCTTCGCTGGACACTTTTCAGTTGGTCGATGTCTCCAGCCTGGTAGGGGTCCCAAGCTGCAGCAGCATAGCTCACAGTCGGTACTACAAACGTATTGTAGCACCTTTCCCTGACTTCTTTGGTGCAGTTGTGAAGAATCCTCCGTAGAAACCCCAAGGTACTACATGCTTGCGCCGCTGTCTGGTTTACATGTGTCCTCCACGACATATCGTTGCTAATGTGGACCCCAAGGTACTTGGCGCTGTCAACAGCTTCGAGCACATGTCCATGAAGGGTGTACTTGTGTGGTCTTCTAAAGCGTGCGTTGGTGCAGATGTGTATCACTTGGCACTTCTCCGGATGAAACTTCATCTGCCAGACTTCTTCCCATCTCTCCAAGGAGTCGAAATCTCTTTGGAGGGCCTTGGCATCTTCGTCAGACTTTGTTAAGGTTTCCATTATGGTCTGGTCGCTTCATGTTTGTGTTTCGTTCCCTTTGGTGTCTTTGGTGGGTGGGTGGGTGGGTTAATTGTATCGATTCCTGATCTTTGTTTTACTTCTGCTTTGACTACTCGGTTTAGTAGTCCATCATCAGCGATGCGTCTAGTATCTGAGGAGGTGCACTCTGGCAAGTCGTTGATGAAGGCAAGGAAGTACAATGGTCCGTTGACTGTGCCTTGTGGAACTCCTGAAGTAACGTCGGCCTGGGCTGATTCTTTACCATCCAGTAGAACTTGCTGCTTTCTGTCACTCAAGAAGGACTCCAACCACTTGAGATTCTCGCCTCTCACACCGTAGTAGTTGAGCTTGTAGAGAAGTCGTTTGTGGGGTTACTTGTCGAAAGCCTTGGAGAAATCAAGTAGTATTACATCTACTTGATCTCTCCCAGAGCGTAGTTTGCTGGCAATTCCCTGTATAGTAGTAACCAGTTAACTTTCGCACGATCGTTTCTTCCGGAAACCATGCTGCTCGTCACAGAGGATGTTGTTTTGCTGGAAGTGATCCATGATGTTGCTGTAAAAGACGTGTTCCGTGACCTTGCATACGATGGAGGTGAGCGAGACTGGTCGGTAGTTAGAAGCTAGCTGTTTGTCGCCCTTCTTGTAGATGGGAACAATGTTGGCGCCTTTCCAGTCACGAGGTAGGGTACTGGTGTCATATGAAGGCTGGAAGATTTTTTGTCAATACAGGTGCAAGCTCATAACAAGCAATCTTTAAGATGTGCGTCGGGATGGAGTCAGGTCATGCTGCCTTGTATGGAGTGGGGTTTTGGGGGAGTTTTGCGATGCCTGCTATTCTAAAGATGATGTTTGGCATTGTCGGATGAGGACTTGGTCCCTTGTCTGGCATTGATTCTAGATTTTCCTTTGTATAGACAGACTGGAATTGGTTGTTCAGGATTTCAGCTCTCGCAGTCGTGTCACTCTGCAAGTAACCGTTCTTGTCTACCAGCGAAGAAACACCGACGTGGTCCTGTTTCTTGCTTTTGACATATGTGAAGAATCGCTTCGGGTCTTGGTTGAGGTTGTCGCTGACCACATCTTGGAGGAACCTTTTCTCGGCTTTACGAGTTGAAGTCTGGGTCTCCTTTTGAAGATTCTTGTATCGCTTCCAATGAGATGCCTTTTTGGTCTTGCGAGCTTTCCTGTGTGCCCTTTGCTTCCTCCTCAGTGGTCCAACTCGCACCACTTTGGCTGGGCAGGCATAGACCTCCTAAATGGTTTACCAGTACGCGTGTGCAACGGGTTTCAGTCTGGAAGCATCATGCAGCCCTACACGTGTATATTTGTTTTGTTTGATTTGAGGTTTAACGTCCCCGTAAACACTGTAGACTGTTGCCTTAACCGTCATTGTTGCAAACAGTGTGGACCCCGATCAGACTCCTACGCATTACGAAAACGCCTATATTCTTTTCACTCCATTAAACCCCTACATTCCTACTGTATAATGGAGTTCTTTGCAGTTCCTACATTCTGCATGTATCTTTTGAGCAGATTATAGGAAAAATAGCATTTTTTTTCTCTGCAAAAAAAAAAAAAATCATTTCTAGACAGAAAAATTTAAAATATTATTTTGAATAGGTGTGTTTTCGTAATATGTACGACTGTCTGAGATTGGTCCACACTGTCTGCTTGTATGCAATATATAAATAAAAGATGCATCAGACGGCCCAAATAGACAACATTTTGAGGTGCATTTTTTCTCGTCGCATCTGGTTTGACGTGTATAATGGAGTTCTTTGCAGCTTTATAGTGTCAACACTTTTGGAAAACAGTGAAGGCCCTGATCAAATGCTGCGTTCTGCGTTGTTTTGTCTGGGGCTTCACTACTTGCCAGAATCCAGTTTTCGGGCATTCAGAAATATTCTCTAGAGAGCAAAGAGTGCCAGTAAACGAATTTCCCATATTCAAGTTTTCAGAGTTTGTACTCTTTATAGTAAAACTCGCCTTACACTTAACAGTCATTATTTGCCTTATTTTTTACTCAAAACCATAGATTGTGGGTACCCACTAAGGCGTTCTTTTGGGCATCTACAATCTATATTTGGGTGATATAAAGGAAAGACGCCATGGTTGACTCGAATGTAGAGAAAAAATAATCAGGATAAAAGTTTCAGGAAAAAAGTATCGGAAAAAATATCAGGAAGAAAGTATCAGTTTCATTTAGAAAGGATATATAAAAAGCTATGTAATGTCATCTTAAGAAATGACATGCCCAGTGAAAATAAATAGGGTTTATGTGCATGGACAGTCCGATTCGTACCATATTGCCTGGGCAGGCGTAGAGCCTCCAAGCGGTTTACCATTACTTTTAACCGACATTGAGATGAAATGACATCTCAAGCCCTGCCACACAATGAAAACAAATAGGGTCTATGGGCATGGAGATCCGACTCACACCACTTTTAGCTGTAGGTGAATTGCATCGATTACTGGTCATTGCCTTCACTTCTATTTTTCTATGAGCATTGAGGTTCAAATATTTGAGGGTCACTGATGAGGCCTCGATGGCCGAAACTAGTCTAGCCCAGAAAACGTGCTCACTCCATATTTTCCAGTTCTGGTGCGTATTCCTTGCTTCCAAAGGATAACCCTTTCTAGAACATATTTAACGTCACTACAGCTGTTGTCTGGGAATGTGTAGCGGCCGTAAAAAGTCTCCCTGCCCTACATCAAAGTGTAGTTTATATTTTCTTGTCCTTTGGGATCATTGATTCCGTTGTGGAATTTGGAAAAATATTTGAGGGTCACTGATGAGGCCTAAATGGCTGAAACTAGCTAGTATGGCCCAGAAAACATGCTCACTCCATATTTTCCAGTTCTGTGGTGTATTCCTTGCTTCCAAAGGATAACCCTTTCTAGAACATATTCCACCACATTTGTTTGTTAAATTGGAGGTTTAACGTCCCCGTCTACACTATATAAGTCATTTTGGAGACGTTGCTTCCAATTTGTGGGACTTTTACCCGACATTGAGATGAAATGACAGCTCAAGCTCTGCCACAAAATGAAACCAAATAGGGTCTATGAGCATGGTGGTGCGACTCGCGCCACTTTTGTTTGTTTGATTGGGGGTTTGATGTCGCCATCAACATTTTATAGATCATTTTGAAGACGTTGCATCCAATTTGTGGGACTTTTACCCGACATTGAGATGAAGTGACATCTCATCCCTTTTATCATCAAAGGATAACAGAGATAGGCTGCAAAATTGAATATTAAACTGAAAAAAAAATCAAAACATACATGTACAAAACTGATACCTTTTTTTTCGATACTCTTTTCCTGATAACTTTTTTCACTCTTCCGTGTCTATTAAAATAAAATGTTGACATTTATCAGTGTTGACTTAGTGTGTTGCGTATGTTTAAACTCAAACCCCAGCCTTCATTGACCTTTTTCACTTGAATACGATTCTTGTGAAGAATGTGAGGAGAAATTAATTTATAAGTTTTATGAACCTTTCAATAACCTTTCACGCACATCGAATCTTTCGTGCCGCACTGAGGTGAGCGTGCGCAAGATAACATGAAGAAAATCATTTGACCATCCGTTAGTTGATAATGTTTTACCACATGTAAAATGAGCGAGGCGGGTCCCCTCGCAACGTTGCAGAACTTGAACCGAACGAGGTGCAAACCACAGCAATAAGAGTCCTAATGATTGAGTATCAGCGTTTTCCCATTACGACAAGGATGCCCCTTATCCTTGGGGAGTTTAGTGGATTAACAGCCCTTTCAAGATAATTTCATTTGTTTTGAGTGGACCGCTAATCAGAGTTGAGCTAAAACCGGAGTAAGACCGCCTTCCGTTGCAGATCTTGGAGTCTCACATGTGGTCCGAGTGAGGCGCAAACCACAGCGAAGAGACCTAATGACCTGATGATTAAGAGTCAGCGCTCTTACCAATTAGGACAGTTACCTTCAGGGTCTACAGTAGACTTAACAAAATACCCAGATTGCACGTCTGTGCAAACTTCGATGATTATCTAGAGAATTTTGTAGTTCTGCTCCAAGTTAGAGATCAGACTTATATGCATCCTTGGAATGCTTGCCCCGCAATTTCCCATATTAATGTACGTATATGAGCAAAATTGAATTGTAAAGGCAAGAAGCACTAGCGGGCCTCCGTGGCCTACTCTTAAACAATAGATCTCTCACTCGGGCCACATGTGAGCTTACATGTAAGCATCAATGATGTTTAATTATTCGCAGTGTAAGAAAAAGATCAACTAAATGTACAGTAAAATCAGCGCCTAAACATACATGTACAAGCAGGATCTCCGTCATTATATACACATTGAGTTTGATTTTTCTAAAGTCTTTACTTGAGAAAAAAAAGTTATCCCAATATGGTGAACCGATAGAAAATCAACAGTTTTCAATTTATGAGGCGTTTACAGTAAAAAGGAACACAGAAAACATTCATTATATTCATATTGCGTTGTAAAGTGCATGTGATGCAAACCATTGATCAAAATCATACTTTACGATCGCTAGAATTGTCGCTCTTTGTACAAAGAACATGCATTTCGTCATATGCTTCAAACTTTGTGTACGAACTTTGACTGCATGAAAAAAAAACATGCACATGAACAAATATACATGTAGGTATAGGCAGATTTCGGGGAGAAACACCGCGAACGTCTTCACCTGTACTAATTGTTTTTCTCCGAGAAAAAGCGATTTTTGTGGAGAAATTTTGCGGCATTTCACGGAGATATCCGAGAAAAAAAGCCTTTTACCGCGAGAAAAAGTGTGTTTTTACCGGTAGCTGGTCTGTATTTTTGGATCCTGTGACCTAGATGTGCAACGAACCAGAACCATTTGAACAAAATTGAAAGGGGACCACCTACGGATCATTCCATTGAAGTTTGGTCAAAATTTTGCAAAAATTTTGATTTTTCAACAAATCACACACTGTGCTGTGAATGATTACAATGCGAACACTAGAGCTGATCTATTTCGATTCAAACAAATACAAAATCGAAAATAATGTTATTGTTTCCTTCCATTTCTACCATTTATTGACTGTATGACACACAATAACGTTTTGATGAACACAAAAACCTTTTTCCAGAATCTACGAGTGACGTCATAAAAGGCGAGATTTTATTACGTCACTTGTTATGCTTTTCTGCCTAGTTGCAGATTTAATAGCTTCACCTTTCCATTGCCCGTAGGCTGCTTTTCTGCATGGTTGCAGATTTAATAGCTTCACATTTCCATTGCCCGTAGGCCTACTCAGTATAGGCATACTGTTTTAGAATTAGTAACAGTAATGATGGCAGCAAATTTAGAACATTTCTATGGTACACTTGGTCCTGTTATAGAAGATTTTCAGTTAAACAATTTTTGCGCTGAATAAAATCCTTATTTATCATATGACGTCGCATCTGAGTAATAACGCCATGTAATATTTTCGATAATCAACTAGTGGATTAAATATGCAAATTAGCTAGATACGTCCCGTAACGTTACATGCACGACGTCCTTATCGACGTCGCGTTTACTAATGGCGGAATATTGATATTTTTGTAAACAATCGTGAATAAAATGCGTTTTAAATGTCATATGGCAAATAGAATCTTGCATTCGTGCTCATGTATTACTGAATTTATTACACTCGTTGAGGAAAAGGGATCAAATGCTCGGCAAAGCCTCGCATTGTATCCCTTTTCCTCAACTCGTTTAATAAATTCAATAATACACGAACACTCATGTAAGATCCTCTATATCCTTTAGGAGAGCATAAATTCTGTCAAGCAATTATAAAAAAAAAAAAAAACAAAAAAAAAAACAGTAAATAACTAAACGATCATCCAACTATCGAGGAGTAGAATTCAATTTTGTCGACATTTTGGTAGTTTGAAAAGTGAAAACATGAAGTTTTTTCTTCATAAAAGAACAATCAAAGCACTGACAGCACTGAATGATTGCCTCTAAGTGCAGGCTTGGAAAAATAGTCATGATCTAAGACTGATACTGTTCCCTTTTAATTCTTACTGAAATGCCAGTATTTTTCGCAAATAGTGTAGCCCCTGATCAAACATCGCATTGTGTGGGTTCTGATCCCCTGCCTTTGTCTATCTCCCACTACACTAGCCAAGTCCAGATTTTACAGTATACAGTGGTGACGGGGGCGTCCAACCTCAAATCAAACGAGCAAACAAAACCAACCCTTAGACGTTACAGAGAGAAAAAGTATACGCTTCTATAAATTACCGCGATTCCGGTATATCTATTATTTCTGCTCTAAAACATGGGTTGTGGGTTCTCGTTAGAACCGCCTCATTGAGGCGGCTCTGACGAGCAGGCACAGTCTGTTTGGACTAGAAATAAGACAAAATATCACATAATTTCTACTGAAAAATGCTTATTCTGGCGATATGACAGACGCCATTTTAGCTCCCGGATGTGTTACCGAAACGCATTGCGAAAACACGCCTTTATAAATACATTGTTCATTTTACCGCGGAAAAAACGGATTTTTAGATGAAAAATTGTGATATTTTTCTTCTGTCTGCTCAAAATATAGATTGTGGGTACAAGTAAGAACCGCATCAACCGCCTAAGAGGCGGTTCTAACGAGTACCCACGATCTATATTTTAGAGCAGAAATTAGAAAAAAAATGTTTACCCTTTAAATCCCCAGTTTTACTAAAAAGGTTGGGTTCAAGTAGACCAGAATATAAGAATCTTATATGGGTGTGAGTGGTGGATGGAAAAATTCGTTCCGAGGGTCACTGTCCGGCATCACGAGGCTTGCCGAGTGATGCCGGACAGTGATCCCGAGGGGCGGATTTTTCTATCCACCCCTCACACCCATATAGGATTCTTTTTCTTGCATACCTTCCATGTCTTTGCGCTGATTTTTAATGCTGCAGTCATTTCGGTTACCTACGTCCGCCATATTGTGATAACATTACAGGAATGTTTAGTGACGTCATGTATCGTGCCGTGACGTGACGATGTCAACATTAACGTCAGCGCATATGAAGTATTCAACCAGGGCATTTATCAAACACGCGAAAATATTCGTTTTGGGGTAAGAACACCAGGGTTAGAACGGAATTTCTATCCCAAGCTAAAACTATGGATTTCCTTATCTTGTGTGCAAGAAGTATATAGGCGTGTTTCCTTGATGTAGGAGGGGTGTTCGAAAAGAATTGCTTATTGTCCTCTAGCTAGATATCCACGCGGGGCACGATCAAAACCAAATACTTGTATAGGGCTATTCAATGGCCATATTCGACTGGGAAGTTTCGTGAAATTTCCGTGGAATTCCACGCAGGAGTGTGGTGTCTTTCTTGTAATAGCCGATCACATGATCCAATCAAATACGAGTTATTTTTCAAATACATAAGCAGTCGTGGAGCACGATTCTATTCGAAGGAAAAATCGAACCTTTCGTGCACCACGATCGCTTATGAGCTTTACACAAATAAAATATCTGATTGGACCATGTGACCAGCTATTGCAACTAGGCACCACACTCCTACGTGGAATTTCGCGGAAATTTCACGAAACCTACCAGTCGAATACCGTCAATATCTAAATGTACATGTTAGACTAAGTGTAAGAGATGAAATTTGTCATTTGAATACACGCAGCCGTTGACCACTGCAGTGAAAATGGTTGGTAGAAGCGTCGACTAGAAAAATAAGATGAGGGCTTACATCAAAGCTTGCTCAAAACTTGGTTGTTCTTTGAAGAAGCTGATGACTGAAATTTCTACTGCTTTTGGACCTTCTTGTGTGTCTTTTGACACAGTTCGGCGGTGGCAAAAGAAATTTGAGTCTGGTTTAGAGTCCATCAAAAATGCACCGAAATCAGGTAGGCCAAAATCTGCATCTCGAAAAGAAATCGTTTCCAAAATAAAAAAAAAATCATTAAAGGAGATGCCAGATTTACAGTTCGTGATATTGCACGAAAGGTAGGCATATCACTATCAACGGCTCACCTTATTTTGAAGAAGCATTTGAAAGTCAGAAAGATTTCTGCTAGATGGATGCCACATCTGTTGACTGACGAGCAAAAGAGGCAACGGGTTAAAGTGGTCAAAAAGCTGCTTCAAATGTTTCCAAAATATGAAAAAAAGCAGTTTACCAATGTTGTCACAGGTGGTGAAACTTACGTCCATTATTTTGAGCCCGTCAGAAAGGTTAGCAATAAGATCTGGACCACTAAACACAGCAAACGTGCAATAATTACCAAACGTTCTTTGAGAACAAAGAAGGTTTTGTATGCAATCTTCTTCTCTGGTGAAGGAGTCGCAATAAAAGTACCGGTGAAAAAGGGCAAAGGCATTACCGGAAAGTACCACAAAGACGTAATACTGAAAAAAAACTGAAAAAAGTATTATCAGAAACGACACCCTGCCATTGGTTTTAAACATGTCCGTCTTCTCCATGACAATGCAACCACTCATACCTCCACAATAGTTGCGGAGTTTGTGAAGAAAGAAAAAGTAACTGTTTTGCCTCACCCCACGTATTCCCCAGAGCTTGCCCCATATGATTTCTTTTTGTTTCCGAAATTGAAATTATTCATTGCTGGGCGGAAATACCAGTCCCGACAGGCACTTGGATCTGCCATTCATTAGTACCTTATTACTGTGCCCAAATCAGCGTACCGTGACGCCTTCAAGAAGTGGATACATCGGCTGAAACATTGCATTTCTAGCCATTGGGAGTACTTCGAGGGCATGAAATGAGCACTTTTGGGCTAACTTGAAATTGAAGTCTCCAGATAGAAAAAAGCAATTCTTTTCGAACATCCCTCGTATTTGTGTGAGTTAAAATCCTCACTGAGGTGGATGTTAACGATTTTAACACAATCTACGCTTAAGCAAGAATGAAGGAAACAATATATACAATTCAAAACACAACTTCTACTTTTTGGGTCGATTGTTTGTCAATCGACTCTAAATTACTAAGCATAAAAGCTCTTCTGTGCTGATGGACACGTGACTATCACTGATGTGTAGGAAACCAAGATTACGGTTTAGTTGTAGAAAATAGGCGCGTAATTGTTATAGCTTAAGGTCAGACTGTTGTGTAAGAGGGTTACCTAGAAATCTGGACTGCAAATGCGGCGTCTGATCAGGGTCTACGCTGTTCAGCACACAACCGGAAGTTAAGGGTCAGACGCGACAGAACGCGACGTCTGATCAGGGTCTACACTGTTTTCTTACAGTACAAGAAAGTAAGGGTAAAACGGAATGTTAACATTCTGTGTAGCCGTTCAGGATCAATTTTCCAGCCTATTTCGAGAGAAAATCGTCCAACCATTGCTGTCGGTGCTTTGATTTCTACACGAAAACATGCCTATACAAATATATTGTACACTTTATCGCCGAAAAAAAACCCCGAAAGTTTTAAGGTGAAAAATTGTGATATTTTTTCTTCTTTCAGCCCAGAATATAGATTGTGGTACACGCTAGAACCGCCACAATCTATATTTTAGAGCAGTTATAAGGAAAATAAGGTTTTACCCCGGTAAACCCCAGCTTTACTATACAAAAGTGGGATTCAAGGGGGAGAGAATTATACAGGCGTGTTTTCATGATATCTTATTTCTGCTCTAAATTGTGGGTACACGTTAGAACCGCCTCATCGAGGAGTACCCACAAACTATATGTTAAAGCCGTTTACTAAATAAAAGTGTGTTTCAAGAGGGATCATATTTGTATAGGCTTTTTTTTTTGTTCGTGATGGCGTTTCAAATGCGATTGTTCACGTGTGGGGGATCTGTCATTTACTTCTCTCGAACGTTTTCGTTGACCAAAGTTTATTCTTGACATCTGCTGTTGACACTTACTTGCCACCAGAGACCATATCTAGGAGATGACATGTCTCTTAATTCGATTTATTTCTCTCTTTGTCATTGACACACTAATACGATAAGACAATTTGCACTCCCACACCAAAATATATCTCGAGACTGGAAACACTAAAATCGCCCTAACGACGCGCGCCAAACGTTATCCACGCCCGTTGAGCCTTCTGTGGTCATTACATGGCTGTCCAGAGTCGAAAAATAGTTATTGCAAAGCAGCGAAGGCTGTATATATATCTGCTTAGCTGTAAATATTGACATTAGATGGTCACAGTTGTAAATTGGTAAGCTTGTTGGCCAGTTTGTTCTGCACCGGCGAAAAAAAAAAAAAAAAAACAATCGTGAACTCACAAGTCATTTATTGTGTTAGGTGCAAAAAAAGTAGACAAGTCATCCTACGCGTCATGATTTTTTTTTTTTTTTTTTTTTTAATTTATCACCAGGACGATAACACATAATTTTGCTAAGATGGCGTCTTTTTTTCTCTAGGTCTACCATTTTTTAGCTGAAGAATTTAATATTTTCTTATATTTAGTCCGAATATAGATTGCCTGTGCAAGTTTGAACCGCCTCAATGAGGCGGCTCTAACGAGTACCCACAATCTATATTTCAGAGCAAAAATAAGAAAAAATAATGAATAAAGCGATTTTTTGTCTCTGTAATGTTGGGTTTAGAGGGGTCTTCATTTCAAGGTCTTGTAAACTTTATCACGTGGGCTGACAAAACGGAAATGAGACTTCGCGCATGCGCTCAGCTAAGACTTAGATCAGTTTACGCATCCAATCCGCGTAGTCTTATCAGTCTTCGCGTAGCGCTATAGGGATGGCCGTCACCACCAAGCTTCGCTATAGCCAAGGAGAGTCGTATTCCGACTACCTTTGTGTGCATGCCTTACACAGTGACGTCAAATTAACCCTTTTAGTACCAAATGGAATCTTCCACCTAATATATAGCAGGAGTCCATTTCAAAGTTTAGGGGTGTCAGGTTGTGTTTTCTTCAAAATTGATTTGGAAAATGACTGAACTTTTAGCAAACAGTGCAGGCCCTGATCAGACGCCGCGTTCTGCGGCGTCTGATCTGAGCCTGCACTGTTTGCCAGGGTACCCGTTTAGGAGTTTCCAGTACTGAATGGGTTAAATTATGGAACCTTCTCTCCGATATGATTGGACGATGGCGACGTTATGTTGCCAACGGAGCCCTTCCACTGTTTATAGGAAAATAGCATACAGTGCTTTTTGTTGTTTCGTTTTGTTTCAGTTTTATCTCCCAAACCAGATATTTCCAGCGTAATAGATAGGAAATGATTTAAATATAATCAATAAAGGCAATAAAACATTTTATTTATTAATTATTCAATTAATTTATTATATTTAAGGGGTTCACATAAGCGACTGACGAAGACACAAATTAGACTCCTTATCGACACTCCTGCATCGTTCCCTGTCCGTTTTGTTTGTTTGTTTTGGAGTTTAACGGCCCAGTCAACACTATTTTAGGTCATTTTTGAGCCGGTCAGTTCCATATCCACACTTTTCCTGGGCAAACTTATACGTAAGCGGTTAACCAGTACAGTGCACATTCTTTCGCCAGAAACTGACAACTACCCGTCTTGAATCAGCGGAAGGGAGAGAATGACCGTAGAAAAAATTTTCATGATCAATCTCCACGAAAGAATGTTGCCGACCCAGGCAGGTATCGAACCTGCGTCCTTCTGATCACCAGTCAGTCAGACGCGCATCCGACTGAGCTACCGAGGCCGGCTGTCTCCTGTCCGAATCTGAGCAGACTTTGCAGATACACAGTTTGGTCTTTGTCTTAGCGAAGCGTAGTTTTCAAAAATCACATTTTTCAATCCTAAGGTGGTATACATTACGATAATACAGGTGTGTGGTTTAGTTCAGCATTTTCATATCTCCAAAATGGTTATTTTATTTATACCCCAAAACAAAGGTTGTGGGTGCTCGTTAGAGCCGCCTCATTGAGGCGGTTCTAACGAGTACCCACAACCTATGTCTTGGAGCAGAAATAAGAAAAATGCTATATACCCCCAAAACCCCAAGTTTTCGCTATAAAGTCGGGTCTAAAGGGGTGTTAATTTCAGGGATTTAATTTCGTGATGAAAAGGAAATGACTGAAATTATTTTCGTTTCTCTCCAATGCAACCTTTCACCAGGTCATCGTTGTTTTACTGCAGATGGCCATCAAAAATAAGTTTAATCAGCCAATTAATGTTGATGTTATGGGTGTCATGAAAAGGTTAGCCAAATATACTCAGTCAAAAAAGTAACTATACCAACTTTCGGGTAAATCCAAGTAGCTATCCGTTAACCATTCTGCTAAAGACGGCTGTAAACATGCGAATCGGACGTTTAGCTACAGATTGCATAAGTTTGCATTTGTCCATACTATTCTGTGCAAGAGTTGTCTTGCAATATGTGCACAGAACGGGTTTGCAATAAATTTGGCATTGTGCATGCGAAGATGATCATTTTGTGTCTGAGATGAAAGACCATGTCCATTGAACATAGAAACTCGCTTTACCTTTACAATATCTTGCACTACAGTCAAGGTTTTATTCTTGATGAACATAAAGATAAACAGAAAAATAACTGAAACTAAATAAATTTGATTGGCTTTTATTTGGCCATGACGGACAATTTGAATATTCGATCAGATAAGTATATTAGAATTAATGCTTCATAATCAACTTTTCAACAATTGTATCAATCAATAAATCAAAAGTGTCAACTTTGAAACAACGTCATCATTCAACTAAAAACGTTGACTGCAACAATCCACATGATTCAAGTCATAAATCAACCAACATTTTCATAATCAACATCATGTCCTATTATTATGTCCCATTATGTACAACGCATCAACAACTTCAAATCAACGTCCCATGATTTCAACTCTTACTTTCACCGTACACATTTTACCTTAAACATATGGAGGGGAACCAGCCATATTATAATTTCTAAATGGACGGTCGAATGCTGCCGTAGCAATCAACGTGCACGATTCCAAAGCGAAAGAGCACGAAGCGACGCCAATGAGCAGATTATCTGTAAAACAGCTAATCTGCTCACCGCCATCAACGCCTCGGCTAATTGATTAATCACCGAACACCGCCATGGCCAAAAACTTAACTGTACCTTTAGTCAAACGGATAAATTTGAACAACGGGATTTTGTATGAACGTCTCCAATGCACCCTGAATGGTATTGAGAAAAATATCATTTCCAATAAATGACAAATGACAACTGTCTGAAAACAAGCCCGGTGCCTTATCTTGAAAATCAGGATATCTTATAGCCTTACCCCCACTTTGTCTCATGAAATTCATTAGTGCTCGATTAGCTCTAACTCTCACCCGTTCCATAGCCTCTGTATCATGAGAATAACGCCAACCAAGTCGAATGCTTGACCAAATTAATATAGTGTTGGGCATCAAGATCCTTAAGCACTCAAAGATATATTTAAGCTGGCATCGTAGATGTAAAGACGTTATACAACCTATATCATTACCACCAACATGCAATATAAAATAATTTGGTGGACCTTGCCAGTTCAATAAGGCCTGAGTTATGCCTAGCAGTTGCGTCGACTTCAATCCACCATGTCCTACCCAAGTCACTGAAAACCCATAATGTTGTAGACTTAGATTCCTGCCCATTGGCCTTCGACGAACATGTTGAAATGCATTTCTTATGATTGATGATCCAACAGTCCAGATCGTGGAATGACCTGAAATGCTTAGCTTACTGATAAGAAGGTTGTCAGTGAATTTGCTATTGTAAAAGTATATGAAGCATCATTTGATTCCTGGAGAATTGTTCCATATGAACGAATGTTAATATGAAACGATAAAATATGGACATGAAATTATTTAAATGTGTATAAAGTATTACTAAAAAGAAATGTATGTTGTAAAAACATGCAATTTCCTGATCATTTTCCAAGCACGCCCCCGCCCCCACCCCCAGATTCTGTGACTTATGCTGAAATTTTGTCAAGCCTTATATAGCGTTTAAATGCAGTACTTTCTGCAGACCAGCGACCCATCTGTCGTACATCTGATTCTGGAATGTTCTGTGAAATTGCCAGAGTGCACGCGCCTATGCGGAATGAATGAGAACGGATGCAATTAGTGACCCCTAAAAAGCGCAGGTACCTAGCTAGAACGGCTGACACTTGAAAACGGGTAAGCGGGGCACCACTAAAATGGCAAAACAATAGACCCTTGATACTAGGCCTTTTCCTGATGTACTGAGAAAGAATAGCAACAGGACATATTCTTTTTGAAAGAGAAGGGGTGAAAACCAAAGTTACAGCCCTACCATGCTGATCCGTTTTCGAATACCTAAGTATAACATGCACTTCCCGCTCCTTAAAACAAACATCTGAAACTTGAATAACTTTCGACGCATCACCTCCAGTTTTTTCAATGGCAATTTCGCCTACCCGTAAAAAGCCGAAAAACATTACAACAAACGCAGTCGAGAAAAGCAGAGCCTCATAATCGGAAGAAGCCCCACTCTGTAAAGCCACTGGAAATACCTTTAGCATGTCAATGGTAACCGGAGCTCTTACATCTTTCGAATGATGATCTTTTTGCAATCCCTTGAGCATTTTTCTTACAATGAATGCAGAAGTGACATCAATCTTGCCATTCAATTTTAAATAAAATGCCAGCCCCGAAATGTATGAGCTGACAGTTGCATGTTTGTAGCCAGAAATGGATAACCAAGCAATAAAGTTTATGACTAAAGGTAATGTAGGCCAATCAAGCGGTATGGCGTGTTCCTTGCAGAAGTCAGAATACTTGGCGATAGCAATGTTGTAAGATTTTACCGTATTGGCTGACAGTGAAGCACTTAGAAGACGCTCTACTTCTCCGGCAAGAGGTTCCAAAACTCCCTGGGAATTTCCGCAGAGCAAGGTTTGGCGTCTGGGGCAAGAGCCTTGAATTTGTCCCACTGTGTACGAGAAATGGCATCGCTTAATTGGTTATCACAGCCTCGGACGTGAGAACTATTAATGATAAAGTCGTACTGAAGGGACCATAATACAATCTCCCTGTAAAGGGTCATCACTCTTTCAGACTTTGCAGTTTTGGAATTCAAAATCTGAACGACAGCCATGTTATCAGATGCAAACAGAATGCGCTTGGCGACAAACCTCTCTTTCCATAGGCAAACGGCTAAAGCAATAGGGACCATCTCAAGGAAAGTGATGTCCAATAAAATACCTGTGTTTACCCATGTCAAAGGCCATTTAAGAAAGACCCAATCACCTTGCAAATAAGCACCACAGCCTAATGCAGCGCCACCAGCGCTGTCAGTCTCTAAACCTAACGTGTCCGACGAAGTCCACTGCAGATCAAGCATATATGACAGCCCATTAAACTGAGTTA
This sequence comes from Lucinisca nassula, assembly GCA_963580285.1. Taxonomy (NCBI): domain Eukaryota; kingdom Metazoa; phylum Mollusca; class Bivalvia; order Lucinida; family Lucinidae; genus Lucinisca; species Lucinisca nassula. The sequence continues at coordinate 38,058,488 of OY757013.1, forward strand.
AAAAAGTTTGCCACATTGCAAGATCCTCCTTAATACCCTTTGTAAGACGAACTCTGTGATGCGGTTGTGTTGCTGTGCTCATTGCTGCATACATTCGGCGAATGAAAGCTCGTGCAGAAGGCATGGCTTTTGCACAATATGAAAGAGAACCTGTTAAAGACTGTAGTTCTTTCAATGTTAACTTTTTGCGCCCTAAAGCCTCTGTAACTTTTCCCAAAACTTGTTTGACTTTTTCACCCGGGATCCTCATCTGTATCTTTATTGTATCAAGTTCATACCCCAAATAAGTCAAACGAGTAGTGGGACCTTTGTTTTTTTCAGATGCAATAGGAACACCAACATCTTTACAAGTATCTTAAAAATGTGACATCAGCATCGCACAATCGTTAGCTTGAGGGGGACCAGCAAAGAAAAAATCGTCAAGGTTATGGTCCACATATTTTGAAAACCTGTCCACCACAAGCCAGTTCAAGAAAGTAGCGAAAGCCTCCCAATCCCTACATGAAATTCGCAAACCCATTGGAGCCATTTTATCAATGTAATAGGAATGCCCAAGCTTGAAGCTTAACAAATCGAAATCACCCGGGTAACACGGCAATAGCCGAAATACACTTTTCACATCTATGGTAGCGATCATACACCCTTTGCCCAAAGATTGTATCATAGAAACAGCATTATCAAAGTTGGAATATTTTACTGAAGCAAATGAGTCATCAATATATTCATTAACACTGAGCCCTGGTGGATGTGACAAATGTGTAATGAGTCGAAAGTCCCAAGTTTTATTCTCCACAAGGCCAATCGGCGAACAGCACAGATTCGAAATTGGCCTTGTTGAGAACGGGACAGCAATCCTACCCAAGTTCACTTCTTGCAGGATTTTTTTCTTTAGCTATCCCCGGGTTATCCACAACGGATTTTAAATTTTTGCATTCAATTGGTATTCTTGGACCTTCAAATTGCAATTTAAAACCTTTTGAAAAACCATCAGACAAGAAGGCTGCATCTTGTCTTTTGGGATAACTAACAAGCAAAGATTTCAATATGTCAACTTTAATAGGTGTTCGCCCTAGGGCCAATAAATCTGGTTTGGGGACGAAAATTAGGCCTGAATGGGTGTGTCAAATGTTGTCGAAACATACGCGGACGGAAACCTTGCTGAAAGGAAGCCGGTGATGGAGTGAATGATCTGGCTGACAATAGTCTTGGGCCAGGGACGTTGTAGTCAGCAGGCTGAGTAGGTGAATACGGACGGAAATTGCTGAACCCACGGCTGCCAGGAGATGGATTTTTAGACTCTAGAAATAAGCCACACGTGGAGGCAGTGTGCGAAACTTTGCATTTGATGCAAGTATTGGAATAGGAGCAGTTTAATCTGAAGCAAACTTCAATTAAGGCTTATTGAAAATTAAAGAGATAATGTTGGTTGGTGCCTGATGCTCTGTCTCTGGTCGGGCTCATCGGAGTCTAACTGTTGGTTTTCTTTTGCTCCAGCATTTCAGTGGTTTCTTGCTGTCGAGTCCTCACCGTTGTCTCACCTCTGTGGTTCTTTGATTTCTGTGTTCACGGAGATGTTGCACTGATGAGTTAGGAGGCCTTCATGCGGACTGAACAAATTATTTGTCTAAATCGCGACGGAAGTAAGGGCGAGGATTGTGGCCACGTAAAATCGATTTAAGCCCCCCAGTGGAAATCTTCCACTGACCGTTCCAAGGCGGCTCTTCTGTGGCGATTTATTTATGTTGTTGTTTGTTACTTACTGTGTGTATCACTTGTGTCTTTTAATTTTGGATGGCCATATGGCCATTTTGTGGGAAAGTAACTGTCCATATGGCCTTCCTTTGTTTAGGTTTCCATTATGGTCTGGTCGCTTAATGTTTGTATTTCTTTCCCTTTGGTGTCTTTTATGGATGGAGTAAGTTAATTGTATCAGTTCCTGATCTTTGTTTTACTTCTACTTTCCTTTAAAATTATACTCATAACAAGGAGCAGCAGCCTGTGCGACAGCAGATAGATCCCCGGCCAAGCCACAAGACAGCCAAAGGTGACCATCTATAGTGGCCCGATTTTTTGTGGGTTCTTTCGACATTCTCAAACGAAACTGTGTATCATATTCCAGCCATTTATGAATGGGATTGTTGATTGCCGCGCCCCTAATGATGGTCATGTACTTTAATAAATCAATTGTCTTGTCCTTATGCTTTCCTGAATAAATGATTATGCAATTAATGAAAGCATCGGTCCAAGTTTGAATAGTATTAATAGGGACCTTGATTCTTGTTGGTGCTTGCTTAATTGTTATTTGATTATTCACTATGGCAAGCGTTCCACTCATGTCATTGTAAGCAGACTGTGTGGAATTTTGTTTTAATAGTGTTGCAAGATTAACATATTCCCCATTCCAAATTTTGTTCTTAATGTTATCTGGAATAAAAATGTCTTATTCCCGGTAAGAGTAATGAAGCATGGGATCCTGCTCACCTTCAGCATTGACCACTATAGATGATAGCTGGAGACCAGACCCAAAAAGGCTCGGTTGAGCTGCAAGTGGGCTGGACACATTTTGACTCCCTGAGGATTGAGAGGCCATGAGGAGGCCAGTGGCCTGCTCTGCAGCAAAGACCATGGGGTGAACAGTGCCCTGGTCTGCTATGGGAGTGGATGTAGAAGAACCCTCTGTCGCCGTAACTGTCTCTGTCGAGCGGTTTGTAGCAATGGACTTTTTTGTCCTGGACTCTACTCTAGAACGTTTGGAGATTGGTCCTTTAAAAGGAGATTTTCTCTTCGGCATGACTGTAACTGCTGATTAAAAGAGAGAATAAAACCTGATTTCCAAAGTAGAACAGTTTTTCAAACAACAACAGCAACAAAAATATCAATAGGCTATGTATTTAATATCATCATGACTGTTGTATCATCATGACTGTTTGTATTTAAAAACAAAAAAAAAAAAATATGTATATATATTTATTGTAGCATTAATACCAATTTAGTGAATAATACTGATCATTATAATAATAATAACAACAAAATGTGAAAAAAAAAACTTAACCACTCGGCCACTAAACAATAAATAGATACAGAGTAAATTATAAGGTATACAAGCACTATTTGAAGCAAATAAATAATTAAATAAGAAATAACAATTTAATTAAGCGGTAGGTAGTCATTATAAAACTTATCATATTTTGCCAATTTGAACATTAATATGCGTAATGAATTGTTAATTCTAAACGAATAAATCATCACCATGCGACACAATAACGACGTGAAGCCGAACGAGTTTGTATTTTGAAAATAGGGCTATAAATTCGCTAATAAAGATACATAAGTATGACAAACATTTAGTGGAGCTGTATGTGAACACAGTAACAGAACAAAGCAATACTAATCTCTTCACAAACCCACGATGTTCCTCGATTTTTATTCTTCAACATTTGTCGACTTTTCGAAAATTTTTGCTGACAACGAAAAGAACGATAAATCATTACTCTTTAACAAGTATTAACTTTGAGGGAAAATTTTCTACAGCGCCCTCCAAGACAAAGTTACAAATGGTGTGTTCACAATAATAAAAGAATTTAATTCAGATCGAATTAAATTTCATTAATTTGTGAAATTCTCAGATAATCTCCCCTTCAATTAAACTATATCAATTTTCAAACTGTTGTTATTTCAATACCTGTCATCCAATTTTTGCAATTTCTTTAAAAAGTGCTTTTTTACAACCATTGCTGTTAACCATAATGGAAAAAAGGTTGAAAAGTAATGTAGCACGTAGCACCACCAAATGAGAATTTCTATGGAATTGTGCATTGTGCAAACACCTTCAACGAATCGGAGGCCTATACGTGATTGTCGGTTTCTCTTTGCAAATGGAACTAAAGTTCCAAATCTTTTGTGAATAGACTCACAGGGTATCTGACAAAAGGTTTGAAGTATCAAGTTTTAGAAATAGTGTGCTAAGTGTAAATTTTTATGTTGCTAAATCCTGGCTTTTGTAATGATTTATTCTGCGAAATTGTCACAGTGACCCGTTGGGTATTTAAAATAAAAGCCCAGGCTGGCGAGTTTACATAAACAAAAACAGTTCGGGCTTTTTGCATGGAAAATGTTTCCTCTAACCAAAACTAAACAAATTTTGTGTATTTTTCATTTGTAGTAACTGTGGTAAGAGAAGCAATTTTATGTATAAAAACTTTTTTGACCGAGTATATATTTATTTTGCTAACGAAAGACGTGGGTCCATCATGAAAACACGCCAATATACTTATGACCCCCTCGAACCCCACTTTTATATAGTAAAACTTGGGTTTACAGGGGTAAACCTTATTTTTCTTATTTCTGCTCTAAAATATATATTATGGGTACTCGTTAGAACCGCCTCAATGAGGTGGTTCTAACGAGTACGACAAATTATATTTTGAGCCGAAATAAGAAAAATATCAAAATTTTTCATCGTAAAATGTTCATCTTTTTCGGCGATATAGGTTACAATGTATTTGTATAGGCGTGTTTTCGTAATCGTTACTTAATAATGCTTAGGTGTAATGCAAATATAGAATATGTAACTTCAGTCCATGAAATACTTGTACAGCATGAGTGATTTTTTCCCTGTATGTTATTGGTTTCTGTATGTACTTGTATATCATCGCATGCTCTTCTCGTACCGTCATTGAAAGTTGTTGTTTTTTGTAGGGCAAGAAGCACTTTGTTGTTTGTGCCTGAATTGTTTGTTTGATTTGAGGTTTAACGTCCCCGTCAACACTATAAAGGTCATTTTGGAGACGTTGCTTCCAATGTTGTGGGACTTTTACCCGACATTGAGATGAAATGACATCTCAAGCCCTGTCGCCCAATGAAACCAATAGGGTTTCTTAGCATGGACGGTCCGCCTCGCACTGCGGGTCCTGGACAGGCGTATATCCTCTAAGCGGTTTGCCAGTACTAGTATGCGGGCCGGACTCAGCTCTGCGTGGAAGCATCATGCAGCCCATATATTACTTCAAGCCCCTATGGCCGGGGGCCGGTTTGTGCCTGAATAAACAATTTGTAGTAGTTGTTTTTGTTCAAATCGGCCAGGGGCCAGTTGTTCAAAGCATCGTTAGTAACGAGCTCATTAGTGGTCATATTGTTAACTGTTCTAGCAAGTTTAATACCTAATATTTTGTTATTTTTGCTGAAAAATGTGAGCAGCTCTTGCATATGCAAAAGCTGCTAACATTTTTTCAGCAAAAATATTAGCATATTTGCCATAATAAATGATCAAAGTTTTAACGATACGTTAACGAGCTAAGCCTCGATAGCGCAGTGGTTAACGCGTTCGACTCATGATCGAGAGGTTGTGCGTTCGAATCCGGCACCCGGTATCGAGGTGTGTCCTTGGGCAAGACACGTAATGACACTGCCTCACTCCACCCAGGTGTAAATGGGTAGCAGTGGCGTAAAAGTCACTGCCTCTCTCTCGCGCGCGTGAAAACATCCGGAATGAGTGTTCGAGAGCGATTAAATAAGCTTGAAGCTTCCATCGCTATCGAACTAAAATAAATTAGTATAAACTAACTAACAACGAGATATTTGTTTTATTAACCCTTATATATAGTAGTCGCACATAAAATTGACTAGGCGGAGCTTTCGTTTGCACCTGCCTTTAGACTGTTCTTTTAACAAAAAGGTAAACTACAGGTACCCTGCCATAATATGTCGGTGTTATGGTTTCAATGTTGATAAATACTCGTCTATTTATAAATCATAACAAACAACGGTGTTTTCCACAGGTACGTAACGGGTTATATTCTAACACAAAAGCACTAAATTTTGCAGTGTCAATGTAAGTTGCGTAGCGCAACTAGTAGCGAGGAGCGCCCAAAACGACCGGTTTACTTTCCTGAGGGTCGCAGGTTCGATCCTCGCTGACAACCTTTTTTTCATAAAGCTATTAAAAGCATGATTTATTTTTTTCTTGATGATTTTTTTATAAAATAGTTTCAGAATTTACATTTTTATTATTTCTTTTTTAATTTTCAATTCTGTTTATTATTTTTGTATTATTATTTTTTCGTGAATGGTTATCTATTTATTTTAAAGTTCAATACATGTCATGCACAGTTTTAAAGATCAACTTCACATTTGATTTATAATAGTGAATAAAAAAGAAACACCAGCAAGTACATGTACAAGAGAATTGAAATACAAGATGCCATAATTTGATACAATGGAACCTGATTGGCCTAGACCCTATATGTGACATGTGAAAGTAAAGAATAGGCACACCAATAACATGACTTGAAATTAACATTGATTGGAAATTTATAATTCAATTCATGTTGATCATACGTTATTTTAACGTTTATCGATTGTTAGTCACAAAACTGCACTTGTCAGAAACAAAAAACTTCGCTATTTGAAATTTGATTCTCGTCAGCCGACAATGTCTCTTCTGCTGTCAGAGTAGCGAAAAAAAATGTTAAAGAAAAAACATCCCCAGCGAGATTCGAACCCGCATACTTCAGCTCTACAGGTCCGTGACTTTTCCACTTGGCTAGCGTCGATACAGTGCAGGTACAGTATTTTTTAGCCTGATACCATCACATTAATAGGGAGTCACCAAACATAAAATTAGATCATCCAAAAATAACATATAATTGCGTAGATAAATTTAAAAATAACCTTTATTTACAATAATATTGACAATACCAAACTGACAACTGATGTCGGTTTACCTGTAATTGTGTGATTTCAGCTGTAACACAAACACAGCTGTGGCGTATATCTGCTTGCAGAAAGCATGCGAAAGGCAGTCTACCGAATCTTCTGGTGGACTCAGCAAATTTGACGAAAATAAAATTGGATAAAACTATCCAATATGGTCTGTCAGAATATACATAAATAATAATAATAATATAACTACTGCTACTGCTACTTCTACTACTACTACTCATACTACTACTGATAATAATTTTAATAATACAACGATGATCAATAATATACTGTTACTACTTTTTCCACTACTGCTACTATCATTCGGCCCCCGCCGATAGGGGCTTGAAGAAATAAATTTGGCTGCAAGATGCTTCCACGCAGAGCTGAAATTGACCGCTCATGAGTACAGGTAAACTGCTTAGGATGACTAAGCTTGCATAGGCAAAGTGATCTGAGTCGGACCATCCCTGTTTATAAACTCTTTTGGTTTGTTTGGGCGACAGGGCTTGAGATGCCATTCCATTTCAATGTCGGGTTAAAGTCTCCACAAGTTGGACGCAACGTCTCCAAAATGACCTTAATAATGTTTCCGGGAAAATAAAATCTCAATACATGTATAAACAAACCATTACTACTGATGGTACTAATTATACTAACGAAAATAACAAATTATAAAAATAAAAACAATGACAATAATAATTATATTCTTACTACTACTCCCACTACTAAAACTCAGTACTACAATAATAATAATAATAATAATAATCAAAACGGTAGTAAAAATAATTATATCATGCTACTACGCCAAATGCTATTACTACTAATAGTACTACTGCTTCTACACTGTACTACTACCACTACTTCAACTATTATTATTATAATTATTATTAGTGTGATAACAATAAAGTGGATAAACACTAAACAAGAGGTCTACGATAGAACTAATTCGCTCACCTGAGATATGATGTACTGAAGTTTTTGTATACCGGTTTTTCTAAATTTAGCTCTGACAGCCAATTTGTACAGAGGAGCCACTTAAGCAATTTATACAGAGAACCACTTAAGCACTTTTGGTAGATAGGTCACTCAAGGAACATTTCTGTCGATGTTATTTTAAAACTGAGATATTGGAGAAGATGTTTTTTACTGATATTTTCTGTCTTTACCTCTGCAATGATATGGACATTTTGTTCAGCAGAGCAAACCCATTTCAGCAACTTAAGCAATCATCAGTATATGACTGATTGGTTTGAGTATAATGACATGTCAACCCTTGTGTGTCATTTTGTGTCATCTCCCAGAGAAAGGGAGAAAGTGAGTGATAGTGGAGAAAGACAAACACGAATGGAAGTGTTAAAACAGAAGAAACAATACCCCTCTCTACCCTTACCTGCTGCAAGGACAGAGGGTCTTGCCCTACTGTAAGCCAATATAAGTTTGACGCCCCAGTGGCGCAAAATACACGTCACCTTTGCCTCACCGAACCACCCCTCAATCATCAGTACAGTAATACTACTTTGAGATAGGATGTTTCAATGGAACATACCTAAGATGAGCCATACCTTTTAATCATTTTTTGGTACAAAAATAAAAGAGAAGCATGTCTGTGAATTGAGTTTGAAACTATGCCATTGACTCAATTTCTGGCTCGGCTGGCCATTTTGTTCAGTGGAACAGAACCATTTTAGCAGTTTTAGTAGAGGGATACCCCAAGGAGCATTCCTGTGAAATTATTTTGAAATCGGACCATTAACCTAGGAGGAGATGTCGTTTAAAGGTTTTTTTCTGTCTATGTTAGCTCTGGCTGTCAGTTTGTTCAGGCGAGTGGAACCATTTTAGCAATTCCGGTAGAGGGTCACCCAAGGAACATTCCCGTTAAATATTTTGAAATTGGATCATTAGCCTAGAAGGTGATGTCGATTAAAGATTTTTCTATTTGTAGCTTTTGTTGTCATTTTGTTCAGTGAAGCGGAACCATTTTAGGAACTCTGGTAGAGGGTCATTGTAGGAACATTCCTGTGAAATTATTTTGAAATCGGACCATTAGGCTAGGAGAAGATGTCGTTTAAAGTGTTTTTTTTTTCTTTTCTTTTTTTAGCTCTGGTGGCCATTTTGTTCAGCAGAGCAGAACCATTTAGCAATTTGGTAGAGGGTCACCTAATAAATATTCCCATGAAATTATTTTGAAATTGGACCATTAGCCTCGGAGGAGGTGTCGTTTAAATGTTTATTAAAGGTTTTCTTAATTTTAACTATGGTGGCCATTTTGTTCCGCGGAGCGGAACTATTTTAGCAATTTTGGTAGAGGGTCATCCAAGGAACATTCCTGTGATTTTTTTTTCTTTGAAATCGGACCATTAGCCTAGGAGGATATGTTGTTTAAATGTTTGTTTTTTTTTCTATTTTTGGCTCTGGGGGCCATTTTGTTCAGCAGAGCGGCACCATTTTAGCAATTTTGGTTAGGGTCACCTAATAAATATTCCCGTGAAATTATTTTGAAATCGGACCATTAGCCTAGGAGGAGATGTCGTTAAAAAGTTTTTTTACTATTTTTAGCTCTGGTGGCCATTTTGTTCAGGGGAGCAGAACTATTTTAGCAATTTTGATAGAGGGCCATCCAAGGCAATTTATTTAGAATTGGCACTGTGGTTATGGAGTAGAAGTCATTTGAAAAAAATGGACGACGGACGGACGACGCACGTCGAACCAAAACCGATCGCAATAACTCTCCTTGAGCAATGCGTGCTCAGGTGAGCTAAAAAAATAGCTAATATTGCTTGTAGGAAAGAACATTTAACAATACTAATATTGATAACAAATAATAATAATAATAATAATGTGTTGTGTTTGATGTTGGAAAGGAGGGTGTTAAGTATGAAGAAGACGGGACTTTGAGCTTGTCGGTATATCATTTCGGTAAGGCTATGCTCGCTGATCAGTCATGGGCGAATTTAACTCTATGAAATATACATTGTTAAATTCAACACCGGTTTTACGTCAATTTAGATATTCAATCTATGGAATTCAGCAAAAAAAAGCACAACAGGCATTTGATACTGCAAACTCACTGATCATGCAATTCTAGTTATAAGTTTATAACCACACGGCGTTAATGATGAGATATCACTGCCTTTTTGGGGCGATAGCCCCAGAGTATTGAAGATCGATTTTGGGAATACTTTTTTCATAAATGCATACGACCTAATCAAGACACACCGTGAGAAAATATAGCGCAATATTCGAAACAGTTTCAAAAGTTCCTCATTAAATGAAACATCCGATGGAAGTATTTATTATAACTTGAATATTTTATAAATTTATCCAATAAGTTAACCGTGACAGGGATTCACTGAGGGATTCTCCGTGTAAAAAAACGTGAATGAAAACAGTGTAGACTAATACGCCATTCAGCGTCTTTTTATAGATCAGTACATTTAGAACAGTTTACAGCTCATTTTGTACCGGAAATTCCCAAACTGGCAACTGGCAAACGGCGCAGGCCTAGACCAGATACCACAGAACGCTGAGTCTCATTAGGGCATACACTGCATGTTTGCGAAAGATTCAGCATTTTCCAGATAAATTTTAGAGAAGTCACAACCTGACATCCCTAAATTTTGAAATGGACTCGTTTCATACTGATATAAAATTGATGATTCCATTCAGAACAAAATGGGTTAAAAGTACGCTGTGTGGGTCGATTATGTAATTCTTTGTGTCATTAACCCATATAAGATAATTGATATCTCCCAGTTACGAAGTTTGGAGTGGTCCATGTCCAATTGTAGGGGAGCCAGGTTTGTATTGGTAGCAGTAAATTTTGAAAAATTGTATGCACTTTCAGCAAACAGTTTAGACAAACAGACAAACAGATGAGACGCCAGGTGTTGCGGCGTCTGATCTTGATCTGCAATGTTTGCAAATGTCCACACAAAAGGCTGCTAGGCATACATGGGTTAATGGTAACGAGGAAGTCATTTTGTTTTCAGAGACCTAATGGTTAAGTGTTAGCCCCCTAGGCGCGTGAACGGCCTCGGTAGCTCAGTCGGATTAGCGACTGACTGATGACCAGGAGGACGCGGGTTCGATACCAGCCGGGGTCGGCAACATGTTTCTTTGAGATTGATCATGAAATCTTTTCCACGGTGATTATCTCCCTTTTGCTGATTCACGATGGCAGTTGGAAGTTTCTTGTTTGGTTGTTTGTATTGGAGTTAAAGGCCCAGTCAACACTATTTAGGTCATTTATGAGCCGCTCAGTTTACCTATCAATAATTTTCCTGGACAGGCTTATACGAAGGCAGTTAACCAGTACAGTGCGTATTCTTCCGCCAGAGACTGACAACTGTCCTTCTTGAATCAGTGGAAGGGAAAGAATGACCGTAGAAATATTTCATGATCAATATCCACGAAAGAATGTTACCGGTCCCGGCAGGTATCGAACCCGCATCTTCCTGATCACCGGTCAGACGCGCATCCGACTGAGCTACCGATGCTGGTGAAAGAATGTGCACTGTACTGGTTTACCGTTTACGTAGAAGTATGGCTAGGTAAACTGGCCAGCTCAAAAATGACCTAAAATGTGTTGACTTTGTCGTTACACACCAATATAAATTTATTCAGCTTGAATACTTGCTAGTAACGATTAAGAAATATAAACATTTTTTTTTTTTTCGAAAATTTAAAATAACTAAAAGAAACAAGAACAACAGTGAAAACAAATCAAGTGGTGAACGAACAGTCCCTTTATATCAGGCGTAGTACATTTATATGTCTTCTGTAAGTTTTTACGCTCTGGAAAAAATGAAATTCCCCAAAGGAATTAAAACATCGAGTGGTCAAATATTCTAGACCAGATTAGCTAGTTTCGACAAAGTAGGCCTCATAAACCACCTTCCAATATATTCAAGCCCCATTTGAACAATTAAAGGGATCATCCATAGTTTTTCCTGAATAACATTTGTAGAATATCTTCGAGGGACCTGACAAATGTTATTGCAATAAAATAAACGTTCATGGTCGTCATTCTTGCATTTCCTGCAGCAAATTGTTACGAAAACGCACAGCAACTTCATATCACCTCTTCAGATGCGACCGTTAAACTAAAAGGCCATGGCGGCTAGGTCAAAACGTTGTTAAAACGATAACGTCTGTTCTGCAACACTTAAAAATGCTACGTTCACTGGGACAACACGTTACATCGCTCTAACGTGTAACGTAAACAAAGCAAGGTCCATTTTTGATATCCAAAGATCAAAACTCATGTTTCAGCAGAATTTTAACATGGGTTTTGTTGCGTTAACAGGACTTCTGGCCCAGTATAGCTTTAAACAGCTATGTTCATTGGATTTTATTCAAAAATATATTATTCTTTATGAGTCTGATTTAAAATACCAACCAGACGCTAAAATTGCCTTACCCTATCCTTTGATCACAAGCTATCGCCCCCATCAGCACTCGCAGTGCTTTGATTATTTCCGAAATGGATAAATGCATTCACAATCGAGTCACCCAATATGGCACTTTGTGCCATATCTTTTCTTGTTCTTATTTATACTGCAAACTTAGGTTTTGGATACTCGTGAGATCCGCCTCATTGAGGCTGTTCTGGCGAGTACCCACAACCTATGTATTGGAGCAGAAATAAGAAAAATAATGTATACCCCCTTAAACCCGAGATTTGCCTTTATTTAGTGGGGTGCTCATTTCACGGACTTGTGCACGTGCAGTAGTGCATCACCGAGGTGCAATGGGTTGACTATACTTCAAGTTACCGTGAAATACGGTCACTGTTTTGTTACCCAATCCGTCCCTACATTACGAAAACACGCCTATACAAATACACTGTGAAATTAATCGCCGAAATTATTAAAATTTTAAGCTGAAAAAACTGTGATATTTCTCTTATATCTGCTCAAAATATAGACTGTTGGTACTCGTTAGAACCGCCTCATCGAGGCGGTTCTAACCAGTACCAACAATCTATTTTTTAGTGCAGAAATAAGAAAAATAACGTTTACCCTTGTAAACCCCAGTTTTACTATATAAAAATGGGGTTCAAGGTGTCAAAATTATATAGGCGTGTTTACGTGATGATATCGTCTTCGTGTAACCGTGAAACCCCTACAAGGCGCACTTAACGCCATTGTTGTTGACTGGGAATAAAGTCTTGTGAGTTGGGCTTCGGCCAATATAATAACAGCACCCAATACCATACCGACCGGCCGAAAGAACCGACTGATAGTTAGAATATACCAATAACACTTTCGGCCCCCGCCCATCGGGGCTTGAAGAAATATATGGGCTGCATGATGCTTCCACGCAGAGCTGAAACCGACCCGCACATGAGTACTGGTAAACGGCATAGAGGATCTAAGCCTGCCCAGGCAAAGCGGTGCGAGTCGGCCCGTCCATGTTAATAGACCCTATTGGTTTCATTGGACGACAGGGCTTGAGATGTCATTTCATCTCAAGGTCGGGTAAAAATCCCACAAAATTGGGAGCAACGTCTCCAAAATGACCTTTACAGTGTTGACGGGGACGTTAAACCTCAAATCAAACAAACAAAAACCAATAACACTTTATTTAAGGGATCGTTCAGTCATTGATCAAATTGTGAACTGGATCAATAGACAAGAAAGATGCGGACCGGAAACGCTTTGCTGACCTACCGGCAAACCACTAAGTTTTTCTAGGGTTGGTGTACAATCTTAAATATATGCACAATGAATTAGTAAAGTTGGGCGGTCAAGCAATTACAGGATCGAATATAGACCCTAGCGAGTCTACGTGAATAGATCGGATTAAACTGCTTATGAAGGGTTTTTTATTGCGCGCCGGCGGGATACGACTACTCAGGCATGAAGACTTACTTAAACTTTTTTAAGCAATGTCGGTTGGTGCCTAATGCTCTGGTTCTGTCTGGACCACCGGAGTCCAACTATTGCTTTCATTTTGCTCCAACATGTCAGTTATTTCATGCTGTCGAATCCTCATCGTTGTTTCATCTCTCTATTGCTTGCCTGAAAGTTTGCTGCTTGCATATATATATAGCGCATGCACAGGCTTGCATGGGCATTTGCTGCTCGCACATATATAATGCGCATGCGCAGGCTTACCTGAGCGTTTGCTGCTCGCAGATATATATAGCGCAGGCTTGCCTGAGCGTTTGTTGCTCGCAGACCTGCATAGCGCATGCACAGGCTTGCCTGAGCGTTTGCTGCTAGCCGACATGTTTAGCGCAGGCTTACCTGAGCGTTTGCTGCTCGCAGACATGTATTGCACATGCGCAGGCTTACCTGAGCGTTAGCTGCTCGCATAATGTATAGCGCATGCGACTGAGCGTTTGGTACTCGCAGACATGTAGGAACCTCCGTGGTGTAGTGGCTACGCTACTCGCCTTGTAAACCGGGGATCGCAAGATCGATCCCAGGCTTCTCCATATATATATATTCTCCAGACTTTCGGATGAGTCTTTAAACCGATGTCCCGTCTCCGTATGAACTTAGGTGTTGAAGGGACGTAAAACTGAAACACTAACTCACTCGCAGACATGTATAGCGCATACGCAGGCTTGCCTTTGCGTTTGCTGCTCGCAGACATGCATAGAGCATGCGCAGGCTTGCCTGAGCGTTTACTGCTCGAAGATATGTATAGCGCATGCGCAGGCTTCCCTTTGCGTTTGCTGTTCGCAGACATATATAGCGCATGCACAGGCTTGCCAGAGCGTTTGCTGCTCGCAGATACATGTGTGCATAGCGCATGCGCAGGCTTGTCTTTGCGCTTGCTGCTCGCAGACTAAAAAAGCGCACGCGCAGGCTTGCCTGAGCATTTGCTGCTCACAGACATGTATAGCGCATGCGCAGGCTTACCTGAGCGTTTGCTGCTCGCAGAACTGTATAGCGCATGCGCAAGCACCTTTGCGTTTGCTGCTCGCAGACATTGAAAAAGATCAAGACGTAGCTTCATTCCAGAGCTATTGGATGTAAGCGCGAAACCGTTTGAAGAATATAAACTTAATCGCAATCGGCCCCCGCCCATCGGGGCTTGAAGAAATAGATGAGCTGCATGATGCTTTCCCGACCGCACAATAGCACTGGTAAACCGCTCATAGGTTCTAAGCATGTCCAGGAAAAGTGGTGCGTATCGGACCATCCATGTATATAAACCCTCTTGGTTTCATTGGGCGGCAGGGTTTGAGATTTCATTTCATCTCAATGTCGGGTAAAAGTCCCACGAAATTGGAAGCAACATCTCCAAAATGACCTTTACAGTACTGACGGGGACGTTAAACTTCGAATCAAATAAACAAACAAAATCATTGTCGGGTAAAAGTCCCACAACATTAGAAGCAACATCTCCAAAATGACCTGTTCAGTGTTGACGGGGACGTTAATCCTCAAATCAAACATCGCAAAGTATTCTCTTGTGTCAGTTCATTTCATCAGACATTGCATTAGGACAACACGTCCGTGTGAAATAATGGCGTCCCACATGCTGTCAGAAGTGACAAATATTCGCTAAAATGACAACATCTGTCTCAATGAGGCGGTTCTAACGAGTACCTACAATCTATGTTTTTAGCAAAAATAAGGCAGGTAATGTATACCCCTGTAAACCCTACTTTTCACTATATAAAATGGGGTTTAGTCGGGTTTTCGTTTTACGGACTTGATATCGTGATGGCATTCTTTTTTCGAGCTTCCCTTTTGAGCTGATGAATGTTTAACCCTTGGCCTGCCAATCACAGCAAGTGTCGCCTGCTTCGTTGTCTTATGGTTTCTTAACATGGCATTGTTGATTTGTTTGTTTGATTTGAGGTTTAACGTCCCCGTCAACACTGTAAAGGTCATTTTGGAGACGTGACTTCCAATTTTGTGGGACTTTTACCCGACATTGAGATGAAATGACTTCTCAAGCCCTGTCGCCCAATGAAACCATTAAGGTTTATTATGATTATAATGGACGGTCCGCCTCGCACCGCGGTTCCTGGACAGGCTTAGATCCTCTAAGCGGTTTACCCCTACTAGTGTGCGGGCCAGATTCAGCTCTGCGTGGAAGCATCATGCAGCCCATATATTTCTTCAAGCCCCTATGGGCGGGGCTACATGGCATTGTTGAAAACAGGGTTGTCCCAGATCATACTGCTCCTTTAGCAGCAGTCTGATTAGGGTTAACAAGGTATGTCTGCCTGCAAAAATGTTTAAAAGTTTGCAAAAAAAGCAGCAGACGACACAAACAGACGACATTTTCAGATGCAGTTTTTCCCTAAGGGTTAAAATGTCTACATTAAATAAAATAAATACATTTGACACGACAAATGGGAAAATGACAATTAGCATCCTGTTGTTTTCGTGTTGATTGTTTGTAATTCGGCCAAATGTTACTAAGCATAGAAGCTCAATAGTGCTAAAGTCCACGTGACTGTCACTGACATTTCGAAAACACGCATATACAAATACATTGTAACCTTTATAGCCGAAAAATTGAAAATTTTAAGATGAATAATTGTGATTTTTTGCTTATTTCTGCTCAAAATATAGATTGTGGGTACTCGTTAGAACCGCCTCATCGAGGCGGTTCTAACGAGTACCCACAATCTATATTTTAGAGCAGAAATAAGAAAAATAAGGTTTACCCCTGTAAACCCCAGTTTTACTATATAAAAGTGGGGTTCGAGGGGGTCCGAATTATATAGGCATGTTTTCTAGATGCTTGTAGGAAATCCAAGTGATGCTTATTTATAGAAAAAGCCACGTTATTCTTATCGCTGTGACAGCGTGTCGCGTAATAGGTTATATATAGAATCTGGACTGGAATCATGTGTTTGGGTATAGCAAACAATGTAGAGCCAGATCAGACGCCGCAAAATGCGGCGTCTGATCAGGATCTACAAAGTTTGCTTACATCACTGGAAAGTAAGGGTTACACGAAGTGTTAGCAGTCTAAGTCACCGTTCATTTTTTCAGCCCATCACGAAAACACGCCTATATAATTTTGTCCCCCTTGAACCCCACTTTTATAAAGTAAAACTGGGGTTTCCGGGGGTATACCTTATTTTTCTTATTTCTGCTCTCAAATATAGATTGTGGGTGTCACAATTTTTCATCATAAAATTTTCATTTTTTCGGCGATAAAGGTGGCAATGTGTTTGTATAGGCGTGTTTGCGTAATGCTGCAGGCAGAGACAATCGAGCCAACAGTGTTGTCAGTACACGCTTGTTTATCTTCTAATGCGCACGAGCATCAAACTACTACGTATGTATAGACGCATGGCATCATGCGTAAAGCTACCTCATATTTTCGGGCTGCGAGCGCTCTGACGAGACTGCGCTTCGGCACAGACTGGGCTGAGCCTTTTCTTGTTGCTCACTGAGGCGGTTCCATCGAGCATCTAGAATCTATATTGGGCAAAATATGAGAACATATATGTAAAGGCTAGTTCTAGACGCAGGAAATATGTTCTGCAATAGGGTTATCCTTTGGAAGCAAAGCATACACTACAGAACTGAAAAGTATTGAGTGTACAAATATTTCTGGACCAGGCTAGCTAGCTTCAGCCAATTAGTTCTCCTCAGTGACACTTAAATATTTTCAAACCTTCACAATGGAATCGATGATCACAAAAAGAAAAGATAATACAAACTACAATATGATGAAAGATGCCATTCTAGGACACTAGCGTGTAATCGTATTACGTTTTTGTTTCTCATAAATAAGGAACCGCGCTGTAAAATTTATTTTAAAGATGCAAACGTACACATTATTGTAAATATCCGAATTATTGAATAGCTGGATAAAATTTATCGCTGCTGGCTTGAATTTGGCCCCTGGAAAAGCGAATGCGATCTTCTCAAACGGACGCTTGTCATCGGAAAAAATACGGCAAATCCACGGACATTACCGAACGTTACCGTCACCTCAATGACTGGTACCCCGTCTAACCACAGCAGAATCGAAACTGAATAATGCAAAATAGGACGTCCAAATGCCATATTTAAATACAAAGGTCTCAAATTAGAATGTGCATGTTGCATATTCGAATAAAGTAGTAAGATATGGAAAGGTTCATAATGCAAAGTGCGGTTTCAACAATTCATATTGTAATTGCACATTGCATAATTGAGTTTTTACCTTAATACTGTTCCATAGTTTCTTTCCCTTTGGTGTCTTGAAAGAGAGTTATGAGGTAATTGTATCGATTTTTTAAGCTATGTATGTCCCTGGTTTTTGTTTTCTTCTTCCATTATATAGCCAATTCTTGTCAGGAATATTACATTGTAACCCACCGCTAATCTGTTTGTATTGTGCATGTACCTCATATGTCAATTGTTTTGACCTTGAGAGTAATAAAGAAAATGTTCTGTTCTGTTCTGTTCCTAATCATTACCTTCCATTACGTAAACACGCCTATACAAATACATTGCCACCTTTACCGCCGAAAAAATGAAAAATTTATGATGAAAAGTTGTAATATTTTTCTTATTTCTGCTCAAAATATAGATTGTGGGCACTCGTTAGAACCGCCTCATCGAGGCGGTTCTAACGAGTACCCACAATCTATATTTTGGAGCTGAAATAAGAAAAATAAAGTATACCCCCGGAAACCCCAGTTTCACTGTATAAAAGTGGGGTTCAAGGGGGTCAAAATTATAAAGGCGTGTTTTCGTGATGACTTCTGTTTTAAATAACCGAGAAACCTATTTTTCTGTGTATATACAATATAACTTGGGCGGCAGGGATTGAGATGTCATTTCATCTCAATGTCGGGTAAAAGTCCCACAGAATTGGAAGCAACGTCTCCAAAATGACCTTTACAGTGTTGACGGGATATACAATATAACTTGGGCGGCAGGGATTGAGATGTCATTTCATCTCAATGTCGGGTAAAAGTCCCACAGAATTGGAAGCAACGTCTCCAAAATGACCTTTACAGTGTTGACCGGGACGTTAAACCTCAAATCAAACAAACAAAACAATATAACTTGTTTTCAAATGATTAAACCTTATTAACTTCATTACACTTCACCCGAGCTGTTCTGGAATGTCCTGCGGTTCCCGCAGATGTCCTGAATGTCCTTGCATGACTTTGACGCATTTCTATAACACGGCCATGCCATATATAGAGAAAATACAAAATCATTTTTACATGACAAAGCCACATAATGCGTGGAAGTGCCGAAACGTGTCCAAGACATTAAACCTGATTTGAGTCAGCTAATAAGAAAATATACTTATTGCAAAGGCAAACGCTCAGACTAATATGCGCAAAAGCTAAGGCAAGCCTGTGCATGCACAGACTTGCCTGAGCCTTTGCTGCTCGCAGACATGTATAAAAGTTCAAGAGGTCAAGCGTATCTGCCTGTTAGATGAAAGCGTGCACGCATTTTCAGAATATGAACTTAATCGCAAACGGATCAGAATCCTACACATTCTCTTGTGTCAGACATTGGTATGCTTTTCGAATTGCCATGCTTCCATTTGGAGCTGCTGGATAATTCTTAGCCTGCCAATCACAACAATATCGTCTGCTTTGTTATCAGATTTGCTTGTTTGGTTCGAGGTTTAACGTCCCGTCCATTTTTGAGGCGTTGCTTCCAATTTTGTGGGACTTTTACCCGACATTGAGATGAAATGACAACTCAAGCCCTGCCGCCCAATGAAACCAATAGAGTTTATAAGCATGGACATTCCGACTCGCACCGCTTTGCCTGGGCAGGCTTAGATCCTCGAAGCGGTTTACCAGTACTCGTGTGCAGTCGGTTTCAGTTCTGCGTGGAAGCATCATGCATCCCATCTGTCGTCAAGCCCCGATTGGTGGGAGCCGAGCTTTGTTATCTGAGAAGTCATTGTTACAGTGTTGTCCCAGGTCATACTGACCCTTTAGCAGCAGTCTGATTAGGGTCTACACGGTTTGTCTGCATGCACAATATATGTTTGTTTGATTTGAGGTTTAACGTCTCCGTCAACACTGTAAAGGTCATTTTGGAGACGTTGCTTCCAATTTTGTGGGACTTTTACCCGACATTGAGATGAAATGACATCTCAAGCCCTGTCGCCCAATGAAACCAATAGGGTTTATTAGCATGGACAGTCAGACTTGCACCGCGGTTCCTGGACAGGCTTAGATCCTCTAAACGGTTTACCAGTACTAGTGTGCGGGCCGGATTCAGCTCTGCGTGGAAACATCGTGCAGCCCATATATTTCTTCAAGCCCCTATGGGCGGGGGCGGAGCACAATATATGTTTGAAGTTTGCAAGGATACGCAACAGACGACATTTTCAGATGCAGTTTTTCCCTGGCGGTTAAAATATCTACAATAAATAAAATAAATACATTTGACCCGACAAATGGGAAAATGACAGTTAGCATCCTGTTGTTTTCGTGTTGATTGTTTGTCAGTCGACCAAATGTTACTAAGCATAGAAGCTCAGTAGTGCTAAAGTCCACGTGACTGTCACTGACATTTCGAAAACACGCCTATACAAATACATTGTAACCTTTATAGCCGAAAAAATGAAAATTTTAAGATGAATAATTGTGATTTTTTGCTTATTTCTGCTCTAAAATATAGATTGTGGGTACTCGTTAGAACCGCCTCATCGAGGCGGTTCTAACGAGTACCCACAATCTATATTAGTAGTAAGGGCGCCTCTTCGGCGCCACGGACTGCGCATGCGCAGCATTTGTATAACTTCCGGTGAAACGTAAGCGAAACGATTAGATGACGAAACTACCCTAAATATCGGACGAGTGTTCGAATGACGTAAATTACCGTAATTACGCCGTAAGTATCCTAAATTTTGAGGCGAAAGATGTTCCCGCGGATTGGCGCAGTTCGCCGTCCCCGATCAGGTCGGGGGTGATCGGGGTCTACCCCGTTCGCTCGAGCGCTCCTATCCCAATATTTAGGGAGATACTACCCCGTATAGTATCGATGAAATTAAGTCTCTCACCCGCAAACCAATTATCGCCTCGAAAACCGGGAAACAATGGAAGGTGTTGGAAGAGCTCGACTCGATGCGAGAAACTAGTAATGGACCGCGTCCCGGAAAAAAAAGTTTGGTTCGTTCGATTTGAGGTTTCACGTCCCCGTCAACGCCTTATAGATCATTTTGGGAGGCGTTGCTTCCAGTCGCGCGAGACCTTTACCGGACATATCTACGACATTTGAATCTCGGAGAATCTTTCTCGGCTACGGAATTTATACGGATATCGCGGGGCGTAGCCAGTATGCATTATGAGAGTGGAGCGTAAAATGAGAAGCAAATGATGATAGGATTTTTGATCAGCTGTAATTACCCTAAAAATTGGGGCACCTGAAGGGAGGTCACCGTAAATATCCTAAAGTTTGATCTCAAGCGATGTAGCAAACGTGTTCTGGTGGAATAGTGGAATGACAAACAGTGCAGACCCTGGTTAGAGGGATCCGGATCTACACCGTTTTTTTTCTGTCCCAATATTTATTGTAATACTACCCGGTGCAGTCCTGCGATATTGACAAATCGATTGTCTCCGACACTCAGCGCGAAACGCTTATCGCCTTTAAACTAGAAAACAATGAAACTCGCTGGAAGATAGCGTTTAGAAGGCTGATGTTATCGTTTAAATTTCTAAACACGCTCGCTTCTGAATGGGCTGCGTCCCGGGAAAAGAAAGTTTTGTTTGTTCGATTTGAGGTTTAACGTCCCCGTCAACGCCGTATAGATCATTTTGGGGACGTTGCTTCCGAGCCGACATTGCGCTGAAATGACATCTCAATCCCTGCCGCCTAATAAAAACGATAGAGTTTATACGCGTGGTCGGGCCGACTCGCGGCTCTAAGCCCCCGATGGGCGGGGGGCGGATCAATCATTTTGCCCCGTTTTCGACATAGAAATATTTTTACCCAAACGAAATAGATTTAATACGTCCGCAAAGTCTGCGCGGCGTGACGGGACTTTTTAGGCCTTATACCGTTACGAAATTCCGCCCACGCGAATATATGGAAAAAATTACTAACCAATTTTTTTGGTTCGGGTTTTACGACCCTTTCAAGACTATTTTACTCATACCGAGTCGATCGTTATTCAGAGGTGGGCGAAAACCGGAGTGCCCGGAGAAAAACCACCTGACAGCAACACCTGCTGTCACGAAACTTCACACACGCATACCTACCATCACAACGGCCCCCGCCCATAGGGGCTCGAAGAAATATAGGGGCCGCGTGATGCTTCCACGCAGAGTTGAATCCGGTCCGCGCACTAGTACTCGTAAACCGCTTAGAGGATCTAAGCCTGTCCGAGCAAAGCGGTGCGAGTCTGTCAGTTCGCGCTAATAAACCCTATTGACTTCATCGGGCGACAGGGCTCGAGATGTCATATTTATAACCGACCAACGACTGAGGGCATAGCGGAGGCGGAGCTATATACGCGCTCGATCGGGGTTAGCTCCGTTTGGTCAGGGGCAGTCGGTCAGTCGTTCACGCGAATTGTTGCGCGTGTTAAACGAAACGACGTCGTTTTACCGTTGTACGCGCGGCGTTTGCCAGTGCACGGCAGCAGCGCTCTTCCAGTCCAACATTTAGGATATAACTACTGTCAAACGCTGGCGCGGTGTCATGGTCAGTTTAATAAGCGGGATGTTTGGCCTAGACCCTCTAAGCGGTTTACCAGTACTCGTGGGGGTGAAAGACACGTGCAGCCCGATCTATTTATTTGAGCCCTAGAGGGGCGGGGAGCTAAATATCCCGTACAGAGGGCCCTCGCTATAACGACAGTACTCGTTCCCTTCTATGGCACCGTTATAAAGAATTTCGATTTGGAGTATGACGGGTACATTTTAAGGACCTCCTCGCCTTTTATCTTTCTCTAGAAATGTTACGGATATATGTTAGAATCGCCTCATCGAGGCGTGGGTGCATTACAGCGTTTTGAATGTAACCCCCGACGATTTTAACCATTTGTGATAAAATATGCCTCACAGATACGTATACGAATGTCCTATATGCCGTAGAAAGAATGTGTTGTATATCGTTTCTCATTTGAGAAAAGTACACCGTGTGACTGTAGAAGACTGGTTGGAGAAAGTAGAAAGAATACGCGTAATTATTATAGGTAGTGTTGATAGTTGACCTTTCCAATAGAACGTATAATCTATAATCAAACGTGACTTTCAAAAGCTATTTGAGTTCTAAAATAAAAACCAATCAGAAAGAAGTATGGGACGTAAGAAGACGAGTTGACGTTTTCATTATGATTCTGACTTTGTTGTGCCTCTGTCACGAATACATAGCCAAACCTCTGATACCCAATTACAAGTTGCGATTCGAAGCTAGAGAAGGCGCAAACTGGTTTATCTACTGTTGGAAAGAGGAACTTGACGAGCATGACGAGCAATCAAGAACAAACTTATAAAGTCCAACAAGAACAGCTGTGGCGTCCTATAAGAACCGTCAAATGGATAAGCGTTATTGGTATTATCGTTATCACGCTTTCCTCTCCTATATTTGTCTTGGCTAGTATCGACTGGAGTCAAGACCCTCCCTTGGATTACCATGTCAAAGTGGAAGCTAACCAGACGGCTTGCTCGTATTTGGAACAATTTTATCTAACGGACAATGTAATAATCTCGGTGTGCAACAGAGACGACGACATCGTTCTCGACATTCGTCTCTTCTTAAACCGAACGGCTACCATTCGCGGTATTCCTTTGAACTTGAGACAGTGGAGGACTCTAGAGAAAATCTTGCCCGGCGTGAATCGAGCTATCGAAAAAGCAAGTCGAGATGCGAATGACAGGTAGCGGGGAAAAGAATGGATTAATTTTAGAAAGATTCACACAAGAAGCGAATTCGGACATGTCATTAACCCATTTTTTTATCATCGACCTATTCGGCTAACGAATTTTTGATTCAGTGGTTGTTAATATATCGACTAAGCAGCCATTCAAGTCCATTCGAAAAAATACCTGACTGTATCCTGACTGTATCTCCTTTGTATCCTGACTGTATCCTGACTATACCCCCACTGTATCCTGACTGTATCCTGACTGTATCCCCATTGTATCCTGACTGTACCCCCCGCTGTATCCTCACTGTATCCCACTATACCCTGACTTATTGAATGCTCAGAGACCAAGGACGTAAGAATGGAACGAGTGAAAAAAAAGTTAATCATGCCGTACAAATATACACGCGTGTGTCCAGTGTGTCAAAGGCCAGGTGTTATTAATTTAAGCAGTCATCTGCAAATGGTACATCAGCTCAACGATGGCCGTAGTGATGCTTCCACGCAGAGTTGAATCCGGTCCGCACACTAGTACTGGTAAAACCGCTTAGAGGATCTAAGCCTGTCCAAGCAAAGCGGTGCGAGTCTGTCAGTTCGCGCTAATAAACCCTATTGGCTTCATCGGGCGACAGGGCTTGAGATGTCATTTTTATAACCGATCAACGACTGAGGGCATAGCGGAGGCGGAGCGATAGACGCGCTCGATCAGGGTTAGCTCCGTTTGGTCAGGGGCAGTCGGTCAGTCGTTCACGCGAATTGTTGCGCGTGTTAAACGAAACGACGTCGTTTTAACGTTGTACGCGCGGCGTTTGCCAGTGCACGGCAGCAGCACTCTTCCAGTCCAACATTTAGGATATAACTACTGTCAAACGCTGGTGCGGTGTCATGGTCAGCTTAATAAGTGGGATGTTTGGCCTAGACCCTCCATTGTATCCTGACTGTATCCTGACTATACCCCCATTGTATCCTAACTGTATCCTGACTGTATCCCCATTGTATCCTGACTGTACCCCCCGCTGTATCCTCACTGTATCCCACTATACCCTGACTTATTGAATGCTCCGAGACCAAGGACGTAAGCGACGCACTCCTCTCCATCGCAAGCCCTATATAAACTTTTCAAATTATATTAGGGTTTGAAGCAGTTTGTGCGCGTTTGTAGGTGTGAGTGTATGCGGATGTGTATAGTGTAGGCCCTGGTCAGACCCCCGCGTTCTGCGACGTCTGATCGGGGCCAGCACTGTTTGCCAAGGTACTCCTTTCGGGGTTTCCCGCATACAATGGGTTAATCAATGAACTAAGTGTCAGATGTAAAAAAAAAAAAACTAAATATAGTAGCCGCCTGTTGTAACTCTTAAACCAAAAGTCTAAGAATTTCCTAGTTAGCGATTTTCAACAAAGACTGCAAAAATAAGGAGAAATGTAAGATCCCTTCCCTTCAAGGGCCTGCAAATAGTAAGCGATTTTCAATGCAGACTATCATAAGGATTACGCGTGTGATGAAAGCCTTATTACCCATGGTTATGAAACAACAGGAGATATTAATTTTGAAACAGGGGAGATAATTCAGTGAAAATAAGTAATTACGACTCTTTGTCGTCAGAATGTAGGTCTTGTGATGGTATGTATGTGTGCGAGAGCAGGGCAAATACTTTTGAAGTTTTGACCGAGGTTAAGTTAATATGTATGTGAAGTTTCAAGGGCGTAGGGCAAATACTTTTCAATTATGACCGAGGTTAAGTTTTTTGGTTAATGCGTGACAAACACATGGACAAAAGCAATACAGTTCTGGCCTTTTGTCGGAATGTAGGTCTTGTGTTTGTTAGTAGGAGTGTAACGTTTCACGAGAGTATGGATAATACTTTTAAAGTAATGACCGGTTAAGAATTTTGGTTTAGATATGACAAACTGAATGACAAGGTGATTACTATAGGCCACCCAAAATACTGTGCGGGGTCCTATTTTAGAAGGGAAGTAACTCCGTAAACACTGTTGGCAGGGTTATGGTTCTTGTATTCTCCGATCCCCCTCATAGCCCCCCCTATATCAGTATATCGAGTTTCGCTTAATTACCTTTAACACTTTTAGAGATAAAAAGTGTGTCGGACGGACGGATGGACGGACGAAGCGGCGATTACACGCTCTCCCTTCGGGGGAGCATAAAAATTGGATCAATAACCGCAGCCTTCAGAACGCTCTCTACCAGCGTGTTTCGTTGTTCGTTTAAAGGCAATAAACATTTCGCCTCTTAGTCGTTGGTTGGACATAAAACGGACAAGCGCACACACACACACACACACACACACACACACACACACATGCGTATAAGACGCCGTGGTATACAACGTTGCACCAACGTCGCGTCATCTATTTTTTCCTTTCAGAACCGACTCATTAAGGCGGTTCTAACGAGTACCCACAACCTATGTCTTAATAAGGAAAATAAGGTTTACCCCTGCAAAACCAAATTTTACTGTATAAAAGCCGGGTTTAAATATGTTAGAATCGCCTCGATGAGGCGGTTCTAACGAGTACCCACAACCTATGTCTTGGATCAGTAATAAGGAAAATAAGGTTTACCCCACTGCATACCCAAAGTTTATCCGGCTACGCCCCCCGCGATATCCGTATAAATTCCGTAGCCGAGAAAGATTCTCCGAGATTCAAATGTTGTAGATATGTCCGGTAAAGGTCTCGCGCGACTGGGTGCAACGCCCCCCAAAATGACCTATACGACGTTGACGGGGACGTGAAACCTCAAATCGAACAAACAAAACTTTCTTTTCCCGGGACGCAACCCATTCAGAAGCGAGCGTGTTTAGAAATTTAAACGACAACATCAGCCTTCTAAACGCTATCTTCCAGCGAGTTTCATTGTTTTCTAGTTTAAAGGCGATAAGCGTTTCGCACTGAGTGTCGGAGACAATCGATTTGTCAATATCGCAGGACTGCACCGGGTAGTATTACCCTAAATATTGGGACAGAAAAAAAAACAGTGTAGATCCCGATCACCCTGACCAGGGTCTGCACTGTTTGTCATTCCACTATTCCACCAGAACACGTTTGCTACATCGCTTGAGATCAAACTTTAGGATATTTACGGTGACCTCCCTTCAGGTGCCCCAATTTTTAGGGTAATTACAGCTGATCAAAAATCCTATCATCATTTGCTTCTCATTTTACGCTCCACTCTCATAATGCATACTGGCTACGCCCCCGCGATATCCGTATAAATTCCGTAGCCGAGAAAGATTCTCCGAGATACAAATGTCGTAGATATGTCCGGTAAAGGTCTCGCGCGACTGGAAGCAACGTCCCCAAAATGATCTATACGGCGTTGACGGGGACGTGAAACCTCAAATCGAACAAACCAAACTTTTTTTTTCCGGGACGCAGTCCATTCTTCGTAATCGAAGTTCATCAAATCGCGCTCTTCCAACACCTTCCATTGTTTCCCGGTTTTCGAGGCGATAATTGGTTTGCGGGTGAGAGACTTAATTTCATCGATACTATACAGGGTAGTATCTCCCTAAATATTGGGATAGGATCGCTCGAGCGAACGGGGTAGACCCCGATCACCCCCGACCTGATCGGGGACGGCGAACTTTGCCAATCCGCGGGAACATCTTTCGCCTCAAAATTTAGGATACTTACGACGTAATTACGGTAATTTACGTCATTCGAACACTCGTCCGATATTTAGGGTAGTTTCGTCATCTAATCGTTTCGCTTACGTTTCACCGGAAGTGATACAAATGCTGCGCATGCGCAGTCCATGGCGCCCAAGTGACCCCCCTACTACTTATATTTTAGAGCAGAATTAAGAAAAATAAGGTTTACCCCTGTAAACCCCAGTTTTACTATATAAAAGTGGGGTTCGAGGGGGTCGGATATATATAGGCATGTTTTCGTGATGCTTGTAGGAAATCCAAGTGACGCTTATTTATAGAAAAAGCCACGCTTTTCTTATCGCTGTGACAGCATGTTGCGTAATAGGTTATATATAAAATCTGGACTGGAATCATATGTTTGGGTATAGCAAACACTGTAGACCCAGATCAGACGCCGCAATATGTGGCGTCTGATCAGGATCTACAAAGTTTGCTTACAGCACTGGAAAGTAAGGGTTAAACGAAGTGTTAGCAGTCTAAGTCACCGTTCATTTTTTCAGCCCATCACGAAAACACGCCCATATAATTTTGACCCCCTTGAACCCCACTTTTATAACGTAAAACTGGGGTTTCCGGGGGTAAACCTTATTTTTCTTATTTCTGCTCTAAAATACAGATTGTGGGTACTCGGTAGGACCGCCTCGATGAGGCGGTTCTAACGAGTGCCCACAATCTATATTGTTAGCAGTCTAAGTCACCGTTCATTTTTTCAGCCCATCACGAAAACACGCCCATATAATTTTGACCCCCTTGAACCCCACTTTTATAACGTAAAACTGGGGTTTCCGGGGGTAAACCTTATTTTTCTTATTTCTGCTCTAAAATACAGATTGTGGGTACTCGGTAGGACCGCCTCGATGAGGCGGTTCTAACGAGTGCCCACAATCTATATTGTTAGCAGTCTAAGTCACCGTTCATTTTTTCAGCCCATCACGAAAACACGCCCATATAATTTTGACCCCCTTGAACCCCACTTTTATAACGTAAAACTGGGGTTTCCGGGGGTAAACCTTATTTTTCTTATTTCTGCTCTAAAATACAGATTGTGGGTACTCGGTAGGACCGCCTCGATGAGGCGGTTCTAACGAGTGCCCACAATCTATATTGTTAGCAGTCTAAGTCACCGTTCATTTTTTCAGCCCATCACGAAAACACGCCTTTATAATTTTGACCCCCTTGAACCCCACTTTTATAAAGTAAAACTGGGGTTTCCGGGGGTAAACCTTATTTTTCTTATTTCTGCTCTAAAATACAGATTGTGGGTACTCGGTAGAACCGCCTCGATGAGGCGGTTCTAACGAGTGCCCACAATCTATATTTTTAGCAATCGATGCGGTTCTAACGAGATTTTTGGCACTCGTTAGAACCGCCGCATCGAGGCGGTTCTAACGAGTACCCACAATCTGTATTTTAGAGCAAAAATAAGGAAAAATATCACAATTTTTCATCATAAAATTTCATTTTTTCGGCGATGGAGGTGGCAATATGTTTGTATAGGTGTGTTTGCGTAATGCTGCAGGCAGAGACAATCGAGCCAACAGTGTTGTCGGTGCTTGTTTATCTTTTAATGCACACTGGCATCAAACTACTACGTATGAGTAGACGCATGGCATCATGCGTAAAGCTACCTCATATTTTCGGGCTGCGAGCGCTCTGACGAGACTGCGCTTCGGCACAGACTGGGCTGAGCCTTTTCTTGTTGCTCACTGAGGCGGTTCCATCGAGCATCTAGAATCTATTCTGGGCAAAATATGAGAACATATATGTAAAGGCTAGTTCTAGACGCAGGAAATATGTTCTGCAATAGGGTTATCCTTTGGAAGCAAAGCATACACTACAGAACTGAAAAGTATGGAGTGTACAAATATTTCTGGACCAGGCTAGCTAGCTTCAGCCAATTAGTTCTCCTCAGTGACACTAAAATATTTTCAAACCTTCACAATGGAATCGATGATCACAAAAAGAAAAGATAATACAAACTACAATATGATGAAAGATGCCATTCTAGGACACTAGCGTGTAATCGTATTACGTTTTTGGTTCTCAACTTCTGGAAAAAAAAGTTGTGTTGTATTCTGGGCGTTTCCGGCTTGTGTTCGATGTTTCTGGTGTTGGGATGAAGATTATGCGGTGGTTTAGCTAAGCATTTGATATATATAGAAATACTTTAAGTCCATTTTGGGAATGTAGTCGTGGGTGAAAGTGTATGATTTCCCAGGAGATTCTGGTTTCTTAATGCGTTCTGAAACCTTATTGATATTAACAAGAAGATTACAATTCGGAGAGCTGCAGATAAGCTTCAGCTGGCAATCTGGTCCCACTTGTTCATTTGTTTGTTTGATTTGAGGTTTAACGTCTCCATCAACACTGTAAAGGTCATTTTGGAGACGTTGCTTCCAATTTTGTGGGACTTATACCCGACATTGAGATGAGATGCGCTGCCGCCCAATGAAACCAAATGGTTTATAAGCATGTATGGCCGACTCGCACCGCTTTACCTGGGCAAGCTTAAATCCTCAAAGCGGTTTACCAGTACTCGTGTGCGGGTCGGTTTCAGCTCTGCGTGGAAGCATCATGCAGCCCATCTATTTCTTCAAGCCCCGACGGGCGGGGGCCGACCCACTTGTTCATACTGGGAAAATTCAATAGCTCGGACACAGGTGGCTTGTCTGTCAACCTTTTACATTAGGATAACACATCCGTGTGATACTCATATATGTATTTGTAGAGGATCTTATATGAGTATTTAATCTTAGATGAGTGTTCATGTCATTACCAAACCACGCCCATACCAATGCACTTTACCGCCGAAAAGCGTAATTTTTAAGATGAAAAATTGTGATATTTTTCTTATTCATTACGCAAGCACGCCTACAGATACAAATACATTGCCACCTTTATCACCGAAAAAAATGACAATTTTAAGATAAAAAATTGTGATATTTTTCTTATTTCTGCTCAAAATATAGATAATGGGCGCCCGTTAGAACCGCCTAATCGAGGCGGTTCTAACGAGTACCCACAATCTATATTTTAGAGCAGACATAAGAAAAATAAGGTTTACCCCTGTAAACCCCAGTTTTCCTATTTAAAAGTGGTGTTCAAGGTGGTCAAAATTATATAGGCGTGTTTACGTTATGTATTATTGAATTTATTAAACAAATTGGGGTAAAGGGATAAAAGGCGAGGCTTTACCGAGCATTTTATCCCTATTTCTCAACGAGTTTAGTAAATTTAATAATAAATGAACACGAATGCAGGATTCTGTTTAAACACATTTTATTCACGATTTTTCAAACAAAAATATCAACATTCCGCCATATGTAAAAAGCATCTCGTTAAGGACGTCGAACGTGTAACTTAACCAGACGTAGCTAACTAATTTGCTTATTACTTTTATTACATTGCGTAA
Source organism: Lucinisca nassula (assembly GCA_963580285.1). Taxonomy (NCBI): domain Eukaryota; kingdom Metazoa; phylum Mollusca; class Bivalvia; order Lucinida; family Lucinidae; genus Lucinisca; species Lucinisca nassula. The sequence continues at coordinate 38,089,040 of OY757013.1, forward strand.
TACATTCTTACATCACGTGAACAAGTCCGTGAAATGAAGAAACCCCTAAACCCACCTTTATGTACAGAAAATCGCGGTTTACTGAGACGAGGGTATTCATTCTTTTTCTTATTCTTGCCCCAAGACAGCACCCACAACCATAGTTTTGAGCAATACAAGGAAAAATATCAAGGACTTTTATCAGAAAAGTAGCCGCATTACGCAAACACACCTATAAAAATACATTGCCACCTTTATCGCCTAAAAAATGAAAATTTTATGATGAAAAAATATGATATTTTCCTTATTTCTGCTCAAAATATAGATTGGCGGTTCTAACGAGTAGCCACAATCTATATTTTAGAGCAGAAATAAGAAAAATAAGGTATACCCTCGGAAACCCCAGTTTTACTATATAAAAGTGGTGTTCAAGGTGATCAAAATTATTTAGGCGTGTTTTCGTGATGATTCTGGAGATGTAAAAAATGCACTTTGTCGTACGGGTGAGTTATCGTAATTAGACGGGACGTCGTATGATGAAGAGCATTCTTGCTTACCCCGAAAACGATATTTTTTGTGATATTATTTTTATTTATACTCCAAATACATAGTTTATGGGTGCTCGTATGAACGGCCTCATTGGAGCGATTCTAACGAGTACCGAGAACCTATGTCTTCGAGCAGAAATAAAAAATAATAATAATTACTCCCGTAAATCCCAGTTTTCACTATATAAATTGGAGTTTACTTGTTTGCATGATGAATTCCCAGAAATGGACCAGATATCAATATAATCATGGAGAATTAGGGATTCTATCTTGCAGTTTTACAGCATCCCGAAGTTATCGCGAATGAAAAAAAAATAGTCGCAAATTTGTCATTTTTCTTTATTTCCCTTAATGTCTTCTGAGAGTTTGTTTATATCTTTACAACAATAGGTTTGCATTACAGCGAGGTTCAGATTGGAAAACAGGATGACTATATGCACTTTTTAAAGCCTCCTATGCGGCTCATCAAGGGACTATTCTTAAGGGATAGTCATGACAAATAGGTTCAAATTTTAAGAAAATAATCCTACTTTTAGCCATATATTCAGTTGCCCATACAATCCTCCTCCCACCTAACCATTTTCAATTTATAAGGATTTTGGGTAATTAGGCCTATATTAAGTGTCCAATTTTTAGCTCACCGGAGCCGAAGGCTCCGGGGGAGCTTATAGGATAGGCAGTTGTCCGTCGTCGTCTGTCGTCCGTCGTATGTCGTCTGCGACATGCAAACGACATCTCCTCTGAAGCCACTGGGCCGATTGGGCCCAAATTTTATCTGTAGCATCCTTGGGCTGGGGGATTGAAAGTTTGTGTTTTTGTTTATCAAAATCGGCTCTTTAGTTTGGTTGCTATGGCAACTTGTAGTTTCCATATACTTATAATGGGGAAAAATGAAAAAAAAATTGACTGCCAAGCTACTGCAGATATTTTGACAAAACTTTCATAAAAATGTTCCATAGGCAATCTACTATCTGCCGTATGATTTTAGGCATTCTGCTAATTTTCATTGGTCGCCATGGAAACCAAAATGCAAAAAATAGACCAAAAAATACTTAAAAAAACATCTCCTCAGAAACCATATGCTCTAAGAAGCTGAGACTTTATGAAACTATTCACCATATTTGCCTTTACAGGTTTTGTGTTGTTTTTTTTATGAAATTTGGCCTTTTTGTTTGTTGCTAGGGCAACTTAGAGAGTTTCCATTGACTTATAATGGGGAAAACTGAAAAATTGCATTTACTGCCAAGTCATTGCAGATATTTTGACAAAACTATGTTCCTGGAGTAAACATTTCTCAGCCATATGCTTTTATGTCAACCTGGGGGTCCCCTAGGTTGTGCCGGGGCCATGCCCCGCCCCCTCCACTTCAAAAAATGCCTTATATCTCAGAAACCTTACAGATCCTAACCCCTAAACCATATATATTCTTGTTCCTTATGATAATATGCATTAAGTGACACAAACCTGGGGGTCCCCCGGGATGTGCCGGGGACATGCCCTGCCCCCTCTATTTCCTAAAATGCAATTTATCTCAGAAACCATTCAGATCCCCACCCCTAAACTATATATATTCTTGTTCCTTATGCTAAGATGCATCAAGTGACACCAACCTGGGGGTCCCCTGGGATGTGCCGGGGACATACCCCACCCCCTCCACTTCATAAAATGCCATTTATCTCAGAAACCATTGAGATCCCCACCCTAAACCATATATATTCTTGTTCCTTATGATAAAATGGACTCAGTGGCACCAACCTGGGGGTCCCCCGGGATGTGCAGGGGCCATGCCCTATCCCACTTCATAAAAGGCCCAATATCCCAGTAACCTTACTGATCCCCACCCCTAAACAATACATATATATATATTCTTGTTCATTATGATAAGTCGCATTCAGTGACACCAACTCGGGGGTCCCCCGGGATATGCGGGGGCCCTGTCCAACGCCCTCCACTTCATAAAAAGGCTAAATATTCCTGAAACCTTACAGATCCCCGCCCCAAAACCATATATATTCTTGTGTCTTATGATAAGACACATTCAGTGACACCAACCTAGGGGTCCCCTGGGATGTGCCCGTTCATGCCCCAGCCCTCCACTTCACAAAAGGGCGATGTATGGCAGAAACCATTCAGACCCCCACCCCAAAACCATATATATTCTTGTTCCTTTTGATAAGACGCATTCAGTGTCATCAATTTGGGTGTCCCCTGGGATGTGCCAGTGCCATGCTCCACCCTCTCCACTTTGTAAAAGGCCCAGTATCTCATTTAGATCCCCATCCCTAAACCATACATACTCTTGTTCCTTTTGATAAGACACATTTAGTGATACCAACCTAGGGGTCTCCCAGGGTGCGCTGGGGCCATGCCCCAACTCTCCACTTCATAAAAGGCCATATCAGAATCTGTTCAGATCCCACCCCAAAGGCATGTATATTTGTGTTCCTTTTGATAAGACTCATTCAGTCACATCAACCTTGAGTGTATTTCTGCTAGGGCAATGTGTTGATGCCACGGCCCACCTCTCCACTTCATAAAACGCCTTATATCTCAGACACCATTAAAATCCCCACCTCATAATCATATTATATTCTTGTTCCTTGTGATTGGACACATTCAGTCGCACCAACTTGGCGGTCCACAGGGGTCATTCCTCTCCTCTTCACTTCATAAGAAGGCCTCATAACTCAGAAACAGTTCAGATCCCCACTTCTAAACAATTTATTTTCTTGGTCCTAATGATAAGACACATTCAAGGACAACAATCTTGGATTTCCTGGTGTTTGTCAGGGCCATGCTCCAACCCCATCCACAGCTTAAAAGGCCTTATATCTCTGGAACTGTACACAACCCCAGCCCTAAACCATATATATTCTTGTTTCTTATGATAAGACACAATCAGTGATACCAACCTGGGCTCTGTTGGATCCATGTCCAAACCCTCCTCTTCATAAAAGGCCTAATATTTCAGATACAGAGTCCACATGGAATGGGAGTGTGCGTGAGAGACTTTATAATCGATAAATTGAAACCATACATGGCTGCCAGTGGGCAGTGCCCGCCTGAACTCTGGTTAGCATAGTGGCCCATGGGCCTCTTGTTTCGTTATGTAAGCCAACAGTGTAGACCCCGATCAATCGCTGTGTTCTGCGTGGCTGATTCGCGTCCTGATCGTTTGCAAATCGGTCAATACAGTTAGTTTCTATGTTCAATGAGGGTTAACTCATTAAAAGGCTTTCTGTTGAGGTACTCATGAAATTATTTTTTGTTGTTGTTGTAGTTGTACATGTTCCTTCATCTCTCTTGAAGATGCCGTTCCAGTCAATATTATTTAGGTCAGTTTTCCTGTTCAGCGGTTACATATTTTCACCGGAAGCTGACACTTGTCCGTCCTGAAATAGCGGTCGTAGAAAAGATTTTATGACCAATCTGGACGAAAGAATGTTGCCGACCCCGCAGGTATCGAACCCGTCCTTCAGGCCACTAAGGATTTCCATTCATTCGATGGCTTAAGATTACGAAAACATACTGAAAGTTTCAACACCAAAAATGAAACTTGGCAGATAAAAACATCTGATATTTTGTATTCCAGCTAGCTAGCAAAAGCGGGCCAATGTCGGACCATCAGCGAAACGACGTTGCCACATCGATGCCTCTTTGAGGCGGTTCCAACGAGTACCCACAACCTATGTCTTGGAGCAGAAATATAAAACAAGTATTCCCCTGCAATATAGAAGTGGGGTCAATGATCAGGAATCGATACAAGTAACCCACAGCTCCCATCAGAGAGACCAAAACCTCAGTTTTCTCTTTATAATATTGGGCTTAAGAGAGTTTCATTACAGGGACTTGTTAACCTAGTGACGTCCCTGTCAACACTGTATAGGTTATTTTGAAGACGTTCCTTCCGATTTCGCGGGACTTTTTCCCGAGGTATTTGAGATGAAATGACATCTCAAGCCATGCCACGCAAAGAAACCGCTAAGGGTTTAACCCTTTGAGTACCAAATGGAGTCTTCCTCCTTATATATAGCATGAGTCCATTTCAAAATTTAGGGGTGTCAGGTTGTGTTTTCATCAAAATTGATTTGGAAAATGACTGGACTTTGAGCAAACAATGGAGGCCCTGATCAGACGCCGCGTTCTGCGGCGTCTGATCTGGGCCTGCACTGTGTGCCAGGGTACCCCTTTTGGGGTTTCTGGTACTAAATGGGTTAAGCAGTGGTTCTATTTGCCTGAGCAGACTTAACCCTTCTAAGCGGTTTACCAGTACTCAAGTTCGGTCTGTTTCTGCTCTGCGTGGAAGCATCATGCGGCCAAACCTATTTCTCCTCTCAAGCCCCGATGGACGGGGCATCGCACATACATGCACCAACTTTTTCATGCCTTTAACTGTGTCCGGCTCATTCAAAGTGTGCCACTAATCATGAAATACCGTGGAAGAATATTTTATCGCTATTCTGACTAATCATGAAATATCATGGAAGAATATTTTATCGCTATGCAGTGTAAGGAAATATAGCTCCCAAGACTCTTGTTTCTAAGAATGGAATCTTTTGGGATAAAAATGTGATCGAAGTGAATTATAAGTCCAGACAAAAAGCTGAAATTGGAAAGGCAATATGCCGCCCGCTTCGCACTTGAAGTGTAAGTAAATGATATCATTAATTTTCCGGAGCATCATGAATGGAATGAGGTACTGACACACAATTAGTTTATATCCTAGACTTTGGCGAGACCTTCAGGCAAACAGGATAAGTTGTATGATATTTAAAGCATCAGGGGACAGTTAATCGCAGCACTTTTTTGTCCGCGCAACACTAATGTTTGAATCGTTATATACAACTCCTGGAGAGAGCGATAACTTCTGTTTGGGATTCAAAGTGCTCCAAACATGCACAAAATCAAAACTGAATACCAAAGAAAAACTTCTCTGTTTGCATAGGCTGACAGCAGCATCATTCCACTTACCCCACCACTTTTTTACATACAAAAAGCATGGGCCCACCTCACTGTGACAGTTACTGTGAATTTACTCCCAAAACAACAGTACTTGGCACATGTTGAAATGTCCTGTACACTCAGTCACATGCAAAGGTAAAGATATGCTTGTCAGCGATTGCCTAAGCCGTGTACCAGTAAAACAGTGCGAAACAATTAGCATGTTAGAGAAAGACATACACATGTATGTGTGACATACACATGTATGTGTAAGTTCAAATATTCCAATAACTGATTCAAGAGTAAAATCAATCTACTAAGCCACACAAAATGACTCCAAACTGCAATTTGTCATTTCACTTACACAAAATGGGCGGCCAGAGAGTGAAAAAGACTTGCCAAATTCATTGAAAACTATTTCAGCGCACATAATGAATTTTCGCTTGTCAATTGCTTATTACAATACAGAAATTGTATCGTAATTCCAGTGAGCCAGCGTCAGGTAATTCTTAATAAACTGCATGCTGGCCATCAAGGTATTACAGAATGTAGATAATTCGCAGGACAGTGCATTTGGTGGCCAACCATTAACAAAGACATCACTGACAAAGTGCAAAGCTGTCAGTTTTGCTAGGAATCAAGGCCAACTCAGAGGCGTAAAACGCTTAAGCCAACAGACTTGCCGGCCGTGTCATGGATAAAAATCGCAGCAGACTTGTGTGAGTTTAATTATAAACAATACTAGATTGTGGTGGATTATTATTTAAAGTATATAGAAACTGGATACTCGAATTAACCCACCAGTGCATGTGTTATTGAGAAATGCGCACTGGGGTGATCCGGAAGTTATAGTCAGTGACATGGGTTCTGTGTTCACATCTGCACAATTTCAAACTTTTGCAAAAGAGCATAACATTCATCTGTCGTATAGCAGCCCCCACTTTCCGCAAAGCAACGAAGCTGCGGAATCGGGCGTGAAAATCGCGAAAAACATTCGAAGACAGATAGATGTGTTTGTTGCATTACGGACATATCGGTGCACTCCTGCTGCTGCAACAGGATATAGATTTACTCCTTCAGAACTCATGATCGGTACACAGGGAGACAATGTGAGGATCAAACTCGATCACGAAAAACGTTGGGGGAAAGAAGGGACAGTGTTAAATGGAAATTCCGAGAACAGGACATATATCGTGAAAACCAACAATGGGACATATAGGAGAAATCGCGTCTACTTACAGAAGGTAACTTGTGCCACGGAGACAAAATCGTAAAGACTGCATCAGCAATAACTAGGAGTGGGCGAAAAAGTACCCCCCCCCCCCCCACACACACACACACACAAAATTTGATGATTATTACCGAGTTTCAATCATGACATTTATAGCGGATGTGTAGCTATAATGCTGACTTGTCTAAACAAATCCAAACGTAAATCTTTACGCCTTGTTTTTTTCACTGACATAAATAATTTGAATTTATTTCATGTCTCAAAGCGTAACAGGAAACGCACGATCCTACAGTCTGGTTAACGTGTAACTATTTTAATAAGCATGATTATATCTTTCATTGCTAGAAGAAGCTGTGTGGAGAAACAGTTACACATGATTGTTCCATTGGTGAAGCTCCTCCAACATAGGCGTATCTCATGGTTTATGTTAAATATTTTGTAAATATAGTATATCAGTTTCAGTAATGCCTTAATAAAATCATATAACCCACTCATATCAAAACAAACAGCCACTGAATAAACCAAATTATCAAGTGTCCCCGAAATAAAGGTCAATTTCGCAGATGCTAATGAGTTGCAACTGATCCCAGGTGTAGGCGTCAAGCTTGCCAAAGTTCTAATTGATTTGCGAGAGGCGCAGGGCAATGTAGATACGTCCTTGCTTGCTAGCTTGTTGCGTAGAAAACTGGAGACTGAAGTCCTGGCCTGCCTTGATTTTGCGCCGAATCCTACCTATGGGGAGGGAGAGGATGAGTATAGGATTTATGGGGAAGGTGCTATGGGGGTAAGTTAGACTCTGACACTGAGTTAGTGAAAACTCATATTAAGAAAGAAATTGAAAGAAGTCTCTGGCCTGGTGGGACTGGGAGGGGGTATACGAAGCCGTCAAAAACAGAGCGATACGATGTTGTAGGAGCACTTCCTGCTTCATTGTCGGTCCCAACTAGACCCAAGATAGCTCCAAAGAAGGCTGTGGATCTCAAGCTTGGGGACAATTCCTCAGGTGAAAAGTCGGTCGACTTGTACCGGGCGAAGGAGACGAAGGTTGGATTAAGGCGAAAGCTTCGGCTGAGTGACATTTCATCAGCCGAAGAGAAGCCGCGTTTGTCAAGGGGAGAGTCTCGGAGGAATCGTGACAAGAGTATTCAGTCCGAGGACAGCTCCTCGGCTGATGATGAGTCGCCGATGAGAATTTCCAAGAAAGTAAAAGGAAAGAAGGGAGATAATTGCAATGAGGAGCCTGTAGACAGAAAGAAGAAGGGTTCGAAGGCCAAAGGGAAAAATACACTTCTTCTGAGGAGTCAGAATCTGACTCAGATGATGCACAGGTTAGAAAACAGAAAAAAAACATAAGAAGAAGAGCAAGAAGGGATAGAACTCTGATGACGAGTCAGCAAGGAGGCAAATAAAGAAAAAGTCAAAGAAGAGGGTGGAAACAGACACTTCTTCGGAAGAGTCGGACACAGAGATGGACTCTTACGATGACATGTCTAGGAAAAAGAAGAGAAGACCAGCCCTCCGGTCGGCCCTAAAGTTGACGTTTGATGGAAAAGGTGATTGGGATGTCTTTGAAGAAAAGTTCCAGGACTATGCGGAACAGATGGACTGGACTCCCCGGGAATGTAAGAGCTGCTTGAAATGGTGTTTACAGGGGAAAGCTTCAAAGTTTCTAAAGTCCTTGCTAAAAACTAACAAAGATATCAGCTATCAGAAAATGCTGAAGAAGCTGGGTGACCGGTTTGGGGATGTTGACATCAGTACGGCTGAATATGCTCGGTTCAACCGAGCTATACAGAAGAAGAATGAATCCGTGGAAGATTGGGCTGACCGCGTGCAGGAACTGGCGGCCAAAGCATTCAACACCTTGCCGGATGAGTATTGCCGAAGCATGGCTGTTGACAGATTTTGCCAGGGCATGTTAGATTGCGAAGCGGGCGACAATTTTAATTTGCAAGCGCCTAAAACTCTCGAGGATGCTGTGAAACAAGTCCGCTTGTTCCAGCACATAAAAGAATCCTGCTATGAGAAGAGGCGAGGCCGAGGCAGAGATGTCGGAGTTACAGCCGAGGATTATAAAGAGGTGCCGGAAGTCTGTGCTGTCGCAGAACAGTCAGAAATGAAAGCACTCATTTCAGAAATGGCAGAACAGAAAAAGATCTTGGAGAAGTTGTTGGTACGTGACCATCCCCAACAACCACCTGTGCAGTCGACAATTGAGGCTCAGGGAAGAGACCCCTTGCGTGAGGGGAGAGTTTGCTTTTTCTGCCATAGAAAGGGACATGTGAAGAGAAATTGTAAGAAATGGCAGGAGGAGTTAAACAAGACTGGGGCGAGACAGGGGGCCATGGCCCGTACCCAGAAAGAAGAGGGCCCAAGCAAGGTCCAGCAGTCGTAAAAACAACAGGGTGTGAGAGGACGGATGCAGGGATACAGGCAACAACGGATGTTTCACTGTCGCAGGGCAGTATTACTTCAGATTCCAGCGCCAGCATTCCACATCATTGTAGTGTGACTGCAACTTCGGAGAAGAACCCTGCAAAGAAAAAAGATCCTGTTGCTGAAACAAAGACACCAGTGAAGGTTTGCGTGCTGAAGTCCGTATCAAAATTCACCGTGCCGTGTAAATATACAAGCAGTGGTTGATTCTGCGGCGGAGGTTACTATCATCTCCGATAAGATCTACGAGTCCATGACTGTACCACCTGGAAAACTCTATGATGTGCGACTGGATACGGCGGGCAGACAGATGTCCATAGATGGGTTTGTGGCTGGACCGATAAAGATGAAGATCGGTGGGAGCTACTATGATGGACCGATCTGTGTTGCCCCTATTGAACAAGACATGTTGTTCGGAGTTGACATCATGAAGAGGGTTCAGCGGTTATAGGCATGGGCAGAGGGATTTTCAGGTTCAAAGGCCATGCCATCACCATGAATGTGGGGAAGGAAGACGGTGCCCCACGGGTGGCACGAGTGAGCGTGGCAAAGCGGATGGTGATACCTCCTAACTCAGCAGCTCAGGTTAGATTCAAGATGGACCAGTCTATGCCTGACTATGTGATTGAGCCTACTCAAACCGAGACACTCTAACGCCCCAGGGTAGTGCGTTCTGCTGGGACTGACCCAGTGGTTTGCATTGTGAATTGCTCCGACAGGTACAAGTTACTACGGAAAGGCAAGGCAATTGCAAGAGCCAGCCCAGTGGAAGAATACCTGCCGGAGGAGGACTTTGAGGAAGAGGCGGATGCTGAAGTCTGTGAAGTGTCACAGGCGTCAGTCCAGAAGGAGGCAGATGCAACATCAGTTCCAGACCATCTGAAGGAAACCTTCAGTGAGTCTACACAACATCTGTCTGTAGATCAACAAACCCGTTAGCAGCATTGTTGAACGAGTTTGGAGATGTCTTTGCCAAGGATGAGTTTGACCTTGGTACCTTTACAGAGATCGAACACGGTATCGATACCGGTGCCTCCGCGCCAATCAAGCAGCGAATGCGTCGGACTCCTGCATGTTTTGTGGGAGAGGAAGAGGCTCATTTAAAGAAAACGATAGACGCGGGTGTGATTCAAGAGTCCACATCGAATGGGCCTACGCACCAGTTCTAATCAGAAAACGCGACAGAACTGTTCGTTGGTGCATCGATTATCGCAATTTGAATAAAGCTACCGTGAAGGACGTTTTTCCATTACCCCTCGTAGACGACTGTCTAGATACGCTCGCCGGAAGTGTCTGGTTTTCGAAGCTCAACGCGAATTCCGCGTATTGGCAAATTAACATAAAACCGGAAGATCGCCACAAAACTGCACGGCACACGCGATACGGTCTATACGAGCATGTTAAAATGGGGTTCGGTCTCTGTAACGCGCCGGCAACATATGCGCGCGTGATGAATTTAGTTTTGCGCGGACTGAACTGGAAAACAGTTCTCGCGTTTTTGGATGATGTGTTATCATGGGAAAAAGGTTTGAGGATCACCTAGCCAATCTAGGTGATGCATTGAAGCGGTTTCGGTAGTTTGGCTTGAAACTCAAGCCGAAGAAATGCGTCTTTTTCCAACAAGAAGTCGAATTTCTTGGTCGGATGGTTAGCGGTGACAAGTTATCTATGACTGCAGCGGATACACAGTCCGTGGCATCATGACCTGTCCCAGCTTGATGTGGAACGTTTCATGGGATTAGCGAATTATCACCGTGGCTTTGTGAAGAGCTTCTCGAAACTAGCGGAACCTCTATACAGTGTGGTTGGAAAGCACAAGTTCAGGTTGAAAGAAGAGCAACAGGAAGCCTTCGATGCACTCAAAGAAGCCCTCGTCAATCCACCAGTCCTGGCTCTTCCGAATCATTAAGATAGCTTTATCCTGGATACTGATGCCTCAAATGAAGCTATCGGAGTCAAAGATGGTGCAGAGAAAGTTATCGCATACGGTAGCTATGCTCTAACCAAAGAACAGAGGAGGTATTGTACCACTAGAAAAGAACTGCTGGCGATTGTAAGATTCTGCAGACAGTTTCGGTATTACTTACTAGGCTAGCCATTTACAATTAGAACTGACCATTGGAGTTTGACATGGTTATTGCGCTTTTAAAGAGCCGCAAGGACAGTTGGCTAGATGAATGTAAGAGCTGTCACAGTACAACATGGTTTGAAGCACAGAGCGGGATCGAAGCATTCCAACGCTGATGCATTATCCAGGATTCCCTGTGGCGAGATGACCTGTGACTCGTTTCTTCAGGGGTTGAGGCCTACCGATTTGCCTTGTGGGGGATGCAGCTACTGCGTAAGGGTTGATAGCCATTGGAGAACCTTTACCCGGGAGGTTGACGACGCGATTCCATTGACGTCGCTGGTTACTACTGGTGCACAACGCTGGAGCCGGGGGCGGCGATCATGGGGAACTGGGAATCCATTGGTTAGAAATACGCAACTGGATGTGCAACAGAAATCCAGGGAAGCAGCAGTCGTATCAGGGGATATCAGCGGAGACAGTTGGTGTCGGGACGAATAACCACGTTAAAAAGAATGGCAAGCCGGTCAATTTTGATGGCGCAGCTGGTAATGTTGACAGACAGCCGCCAGGAGCACAGTCGCTGACAACTATCCGTGACTGGGTGAAAACCAGATCAATGTCAGAAGATGAGCGACCAGCAGTAAGCCAGATGTGGAACAAAGAAGATGTGTTCATAGCGATTACCTCCAGCACAAATGCATTTGATGTAAATTTGATTAAACCAGTAGTCTCAGTCTGTGATATCACTGCACGAGGACAGCAATCTGTCCTATCTTGTTGGGTTTCGATGTCACAGAGGTTTGAAAGTTACAGCATGAAGACTCGAACTTCACCATTTTGTTGGAATGGTTGGAGTCTAATGTCACACCCAGTGAGGCAGACCTGTTCATTGCAAGTCCTGCTGCGAAGTACTATTGGTTAGCCAAAGAAGAATTCCTCATCATTGGCAATCTACTATATCATCAGCGACCTGATACATCGGAAAAAGATTTGGTGATGCCAGAAGGTCTAAAACAAGAAGCTCTGAGGCTCAACCACGACCTTCCTACATCTTAGCACCAAGGCATTGAAAGAACGAAGTGAAGATGAAGGAAAAGTTCTTTTGACACGGCATGGGCAAGGATATCACGCAATACGTGGTGACTTGTGCAGCCTGTAGCCAAATCAAGCAGGCCAAAGCCTATGGACGTGTACCTATGCAAGAGTACCAAGCCAGTGCCCCTATGGAAAGGGTGCACCTTGATTTCTTGGGACCACACCCTAAAACTCCAAGAGGGAATGAACATGTATTGATGATGGTAGACCAGTTCACCAAGTAGGTGGAGTGTGTGCCATTGCCTTCCCAGACAGCTGAAGTAACAGTAAGGCGGCAGTCGACAGCTTCTTATCCAGGTTCGGCTACCCCTTCCAGATCTTCACAGATCAGGGCAGAAATTTTGAGTCCAAGCTGTTCTCTGCTCTATGCGAGGCCTTGGAAATACTGAGAAGTTCCGTCAACAGGAATACAGGTCATACGGCAAACCGTCTAATGTTGGGGAGAGAAGTAAACACTCCGGCTTACTTGATTTTCCCACAACGAGCTGTTCAAGGGCAAACTACAGATGAGTATGTGGCCATTTTGACCAAGAACATCCAGGCAGCCCACAACGCAGCAAGGATGCAGCTGAAGACGTCACTGAAGCGGATGAAGAGAGACTATGACTTGAAGAGCGTCCTACAGAGAGTTTTCCAGAAGGGTGATGTCGTGTACCTTCTGGACACTGCTGTATTGAAGGGTAAATGCAGGAAGCTGTGTGCACCCTGGAAAGGACCAGCAGTAATAGTGGAGAAAATCTCCTCTTCACTCTTCCGTGTGCAGCTGCGAAAATCTATGTTTGTCGTAAACCTCGATCGGATGAAGTCCTGCAAGGATCGCGACCTACCAGATTGGGTTATCAAATGGCTGGAGAATCCTGATGATACTCAGAGTATGGCGAATGATGATGCCACGGTGTACTGCTCCTGTAGAAGGCCATGGCAGATTAATGATCCAGTGTGACGGCTGTGATGAATGGTTCCACGGTGCGTGCGTGAACATCACACCTACGGAGGCACTGGATATAGACGAGTATCATTTCATGGGATGCAGAGGGAACCAGCCGAGTTAATGGGTACTCCTGGACAGAGAAGTTGGTGGTAGCCTTGTGTAATGCGAGTCTCCTCTACTTCGACAACTAGAAGGCGTTTTGTAGCCTTGCGCAATGCGAGTCTCCCATATTCCGACAATGGGGTCCTTCCTTCTCAGCATTGAGGAGGGGGAGAGGTGAATGGAGTGCTCCAGCAGATGGGCAAATTTCTGAATTTTTGCCAAACCAGCTTATTCCAGCTTCAACGGCGACGCCAGGTTGCTCGCCTCAAAAATAAAGTGGGGAGGAGTGTAGTGACTGTAGTGGTTGGTCGAAATCTCCGGTCAGCGTAGGCCGATTCACCGACGTCGTGCATTGGTTGAGGAAAAGCAAGAGTTCCGGCTCTGGAGCATTCTGGGATTGACAGCGAGCGGGAAACGTCTACACAACGTAGAAACAGACGACTAAGAAGAATATTCTACAGGTATTTGGAACCTAGACGCTACCAATCTAAATCAGTTAATACCCGGATACTTTATGCCGAAATCCGATTTGAAACACTATCAAGTGGATGAAAACATGAATTAGTCCTATTATATAAAATGTGCAAAAACATTGCTCCGTCGTAACACTCTTCACTGGTTCCTCGGCCCAACCTACAGCTTGCACAACACCATTGATACAACAACTTATTTACATTTGAAGCGTTTATGAGACAATTGAATCAGGACGGGGTAATTGTTCTAAAATATGGTTATAAAGAAGGTACTCCATTCCAGACGTGGAAATCTTTCCACTGACCGTTCCAAGGCGGTTCTTCTGTGGCGATTTATTTATGTTGTTGTTTGTTACTTACTGTGTGTATCACTTGTGTCTTTTAATTTTGGATAGCCATATGACCATTTTGTGGGAAAGTAACTGTCCTTATGGCCTTCCTTTGTTAAGGTTTCCATTATGGTCTGGTCGCTTAATGTTTGTATTTCTTTCCCTTTGGTGTCTTTGGTGGGTGGAGTAAGTTAATTGTATCGATTCCTGATCTTTGTTTTACTTCTACTTTTTATAGTTTTAATTTTAAAATTCAATGTTGGACTTAAATCTCTTAAGCAACAAGGTCTATCGGAACCCGAATTTTATGGTGACTAAGTATATAAATTCAAACAAATGTAAATGCAATGACTTCAGCAACCAATTTCGTAAAATCATTCTTCGATAAAAAAAGATAGGGTACAACATAAATGTTATACGACAGACTACATGCATGGTAGTTAACCCAATCATGGTTGACAACTTTGCTTCCCTCTTTAATTGCACGCCGGTGGGTCATGCCTCAGATTCTATGACGGCTCCAGCGTAAAGGCTTACCGGCAATTAGAGAGTTTCTAATGCTAAGTAATGTTGGTTGATGCCTGATGCTCTGCCTTTGGTCGGGCCCATCGGAGTCTAACTGTTGGTCTACTTTTGCTCCAGCATGTCAGTGGTTTCTTGCTGTCGAAATTGACCGTTGTTTCATCTCTGTGGTAGTTTGAAGTTTGTCTTCACGGAGATGTTACACTGATGAGTTAGGAGATCTTCATGCGGACTTAACAAATTAATAAGCCCCCCCCCCCCGCCCCCCCCACCCCAGTGAAGTTAGTTTCGCTTACCGTTCAAAGGCGGTTCTTCTATCGTGGTTTATTTTTGTTATGGTTTGTCTTTGAGTGTGTGTATCGCTTGTGTTGTTTTGTTTTGGATAGCCAATTGGCCATTTTGTGGGAAAGTAACTGTCCATTTGGCCGCTATTGATGTTTCCATTAGGGTCTAGTTCTATCATGTTTGTGCTTCTTTACTCTGGTGTCTCTTATGGGAGCTGTGGGTTAATTGTATCGATTCCTGATCATTGCCTTCACTTCGTTTTCGAAAGGGTTGCAAACTATGCGTGACACATAGCGTCTTTCTCTTAATAAATACAGACAGATCTTCTTCGTATTTTACGGGCCTCCGTGACCTAGTGGATACGAGGGCTGGTTCTTGATCATAGGTCCCTCAACCAGGGTGGGGAACCCACGTGACCAGTTGATATAGTAAACGGAATTTTATGAAGAAAATCGCTCGCTTCAGGTACGGTTTTTCCCCGATATTTTGGTTATTACAGCACGCATTTTTACGAGTCATATACCAAAGTACTCTGCTCAACTTCCGATTTTTATGACGTTTGCTTTGAAGGCAGAAACTGCCTGGTTTTCGAGAAATGCTCGCCCAAAGTTTTTCCCCGAGCCCGACAGATCGTGAAAAAGACCACGGCTAACAGAAGAACTGTTTAATTTATTGCAAATAGAGTTTTTATATGATTCTGCCGCATTCGAAATTGCAAATATTACCTCTAGCATGTTTCCATGTAACAGTTAACACCGATACACCGTTTGTTTGCCTGGTATGCAAGTTTTATAAAATGATCCAGTTCACGGTACAAAATCGGGAAGGTAAAGTTCACGGTAATTTCCACAATTGTGATAACGTAAACGCCATACTGATAATGCTTTTCAACATCTTGCAACAACAAGATGGCAATTCACGTGATGTTGGTCATGGGAAATACATTTTCGTTGATACATTATGTATTCCTTTTTTCCAAATGACTTCCGCATGCCAGACATGTAGTAAAGACTTAAGATTGAAAACATCTAAACGAACATACGCGAAAACACATGGGCACGGCCGCCTAAGTTTGTTGTGGAAAGAGCTTTTTCTCTCAGACTTATTGGAAGATACGTCAATGCAGTACACATGGAGCGGCAAAGGAGTTTTTGTGTTCAAAAGGTCAGAAAGCGTTTGCAATAAAAGCGAACTCAGACCCTGAGGGTGAAGGTTGGGATCCCGTAAAGTATACTTAAAATAGAAGTGGAGGCACTGATCAGGAATCGATACAATCAACCCACAGCTCCCATCAGAGACACCAAAGGGAAAGAAATACAAACATGAAACAACAGACCCTAATGGAAACATCAATACCGGAAAGCCAAAAGGACAGTTACTTTTCCACAAAATGGCCAATAGGCTATCCAAAATAAAATAATATAAGCGGCACAAACACCCAAAGACAAACCATAACAAAAATAAAACGCGACAGAAGAACCACCTTGGAACGGTCAGTGGAAACGAATTGCACTGGAGGGCTTAAATCGATTTAACGTGGCCACAATCCTCGCCCTTACTTCCGTTGCGATTTAGACAAATAATTTGTCCAGTCCGCATGAAGGCTTCCAAAGTAGAAGTAAAACAAAGATCAGGAATCGATACAATTAACTTACTCCACCCACCAAAGACACAAAAGGGAAAGAAATACAAACATTAAGCAATCAGACCATAATGGAAACCGTAACAAAGGAAGGCCATAAGGACAGTTACTTTCCCACAAAATGGCCATATGGCCATCCAAAATTAAAAGACACAAGTGATACACACAGTAAGTAACAAACAACAACATAAATAAATCGCCACAGAAGAACCGCCTTGGAACGGTCAGTGGAAAGATTTCCACTGGGGGGCTTAAATCGATTTTACGTGGCCACAATCCTCGCCCTTACATCCGTCGCGATTTAGACAAATAATTTGTTCAGTCCGCATGAAGGCCTCCTAACTCTTCAAAGCCCGCCAGTAATTGTTACTGACCGTTTCAAGTCGGTGCTTTTGCTGTGGTGTTGGTGAGTTTGATAATTTCCTCAGTAATGTATATTGATTAATTTTTAATGGCAGGTTCATTCTGTGATTGTTCGCTGTGCTGCAAGTTTTAAAGTAGTTGCCCCCCCCCTCCCTCCCCCGGAATAAAAATAAGTCAGCACAAAATTTAGACGGCTTTTTTTTAGCTCACCGTCACGTAGTGACGAGGTGAGCTTTTGGGATCACTTTTTGCCCGTCGTCCGTCGTGCGTCCGTCCGTCCGTGCGTGCGTGCGTCCGTGCGTGCGTAAACAATTTCTTCAAACGACATCTCCTCCTAAACCACTGAGCGGATTTTGACCAAACTTCACAGGAATGATCCTTAGGTGGTCCCCTTTCAAAGTTGTTCAAATGGTTCCGGTCCGTTGCACATATAGGTCACAGGAGCCAAAAATAGATTTTTTTCACCGAAAACTTAAAAAATCTTCTTCTCTGAAACTGCAAGGCCCAGGTCTTTGATATTTGGTGTGAAGCTTCATCTAGTGGACCCCTACCAAGATTGTTCAAATTATAGTGCTGGGGCCAAAAATGCCCCGGCCCCGGGGCCCTTTGGTTTTACATGGGCTAATACAGTAAAACCTGTCTCAGTGGCCACCTCTATTAAGCAAGCAACCTGTCTTAAGCAAGCAGGCATTCAGTTCCCATAAAAGGAAAATGCATAAAAATTCACCTGTGTTGAGCAAGCACCTGTCTTAAGCAAGCACTTTTTCAATACCCCAAAGGTGGTTGCTTAATACAGGTTGGACTGTATAGGGAAAATCTTTAAAAATCTTCTTCTCTGAAACTGCAAGGCCCAGGTCTTTGATATTTGGTATGAATCTTCATCTGGTGGACCCCTACCAAGATTCTTCAAATTATACTGCTGGGGCCAAAGATGCCCCCGCCCCGGGGCCCTTTGGTTTTACATAGGCTTATATAGGGAAAATCTTTAAAAATCTTCTTCTCTGAAACCGCAAGGCCCAGGTCTTTGATATTTGATATGAAGCTTCATCTAGTTGACCCCAACAAGATTGTTCAAATTATAGTGCTGGGGCCAAAAATGCCCCGGCCCCGGGGCCCTTTGGTTTTACATGGGCTTATATAGGGAAAATCTTTAAAAATCTTCGTCTCTGAAACTGCAAGGCCCAGGTCTTTGATATTTGGTATGAATCTTCATCCTATGGACCCCTACCAAGATTGTTCAAATTATAGTGCTGGGGCCAAAAATGCCCCCGCCCCGGGGCCCTTTGGTTTTACATAGGCTTATATAGGGAAAACCTTTAAAAAATCTTCTTCTCTGAAACTGCAGGGCCCAGGTCTTTGTTATTTGGTATGAAGCTTCATCTAGTGGACCCCTACCAAGACTGTTCAAATTATAGTGCTGGGGCCAAAAATGCCCCCGCCCCACAAGGCCTAGGTCATTGACATTTGTAATGAAGCTTCAGCTAGTGGACCTCTACCAAGATTGTTCAAATTATAGCCCTGGGGCCACAATGCCCCCGCCCCAGGGCCCTTTGGTTTTACATAGACTTATAATAGAGATAATCTTTGAAAATCTTCTTCTCTGAAACAACAAGGCCCAGGTCTTTGATATTTGGTGTGAAGCTTCATCTAGTGGACCTCTATCAAGATTGTTTAAATTATAGCCCTGAGGCCAAAAATGCCCTTGCGCAGGGGCCATTTGGTTTTACATAGGCTTATGTAAGGAATATCTTAAAAAAAATATTCTTCTCTGAAACCGCAAGGCCCATGTCTTTGATATTTGTTGTGTCGCTTCATCTAGTGGACCTTTGCCAAGATTGTTCAAATTATAGCCTTTTGTTGATATTTTGGTATGAAGCTTCACCTTTTTAGACCTCCCTCAACATTATGCACATTATAACCCTGGGGTCAATAATGGCCCTCCCTGGTGGGCCCCTCCCTGGGGCCCACTTGTTACTCTATGGATCAGGTGAGCGATCCAGGGCCATCATGGTCCTCTTGTTAAGTTTTATGCTCAGATTCATTCATTCCGGTGATTGTTTTGAACATTTTCTCGCGCATATTTGTATACATGCACTGTCTTACGTTGAAAATTTCCAGGAATGATCAGACAACACATGCCTTTTGAAAAACCAACAATGAATATCTACACAAGCGTACTGGCGTGTTTGTGTCTTAAAAGCGCCATACAAAAACTTAAGGATAACCATTTTATAGAACGTATTTAAAATTTTATCTTATTTTTCAGAGATTGGATTCAGCATTTTATATGAACCAGCTGCCTGCAGATTAGTCATAAGAAATGTGAAATTGTGGCGACGAAAAAGACGAAATATCCTCTGCAACGTTTAAAAATGGCCAGGTTAAGATTTTACCGCTTCCACGCGAGTTTCTCAATTTCAGTCGCCAATCACTGAATTTGTACACGTCCATTCTACACATGTAAACTTGGCGTATAGTCAATAATAGTCAACAGCAGTGTAAACCATGTAGAACAGAATGAGATGTCTCATTATGAGCCATTTCACCAGGATCTACTCTGTTTGCAAAGGTATCTGTAATTGGCTATAAAGGACTGAAAGGGTACAAAATCATAACGCTTACATGGTAAGTACGTGACGCAAGAAACTTCAACCGTACGGTAGCATGCCACAAAAATACACTTCAAACAGTTGTAACTGTCCAACAATATGTAAGCACAGTTGTGACAAATAACTAGTTACACGCCGCAAAACTTCAAACATCGCACAAAAAGCGCTTTCATTGATTGTAGTGCACGACGATAAGATAGGTTGTTGACTGAGCCGCGCATCTGGCTATATATGCACTTAGCGCCTTATTTATTTGTGTTGTCATAAAACTGGCAATTTGTTTGTTTGTTTGATTAAGGCGTTACTATACCAAATTTAGTGACAGAGGCCTTTCTGATATTTAATCTTCATCAGTGTGTCTCAACCCCAAAGGTTTTAAACCGAAACGGATGACGGACAAGACCCGGCAAGCACAGCACATCCCCCTCCGAGCACACATCGACCGACGTACCTCATGAGACAGGTCAACTGGAACCATCTGGCAAGAGACGCTACCCGCGGACTTACAGGCGTCCCCCACGGAGCCAACATCAGCAAACATGGCCGACACCCCACGGAAGTCCCGGGCATCAGGAAGGAGATGTCTTGCAAAATTTAAAATATTACGAAGTTAACCCAATCACGGTTTGTAACTTTTCTACCCTCGTTGATTGCACGCCGGTGGGTCGGGCCTCAGATTCTATGACGGTTCCAGCGTAAGGTGTGCATAAATTTCATTTTATGTAATGTTGGTTGGTACCTGATGCTTCGTCTTTGGTCGGGCCCCTCTGAGTTTAACTGATGGTTTTCTTTTGCTCCAGCGTTTCATTAGTTTCGCGCTGTCGAGTCCTCAAAGCTGTGGCTGTTTAATTTGTATGTCCTCGGAGATGTCACACTGATAAGTGAGGTAGCCTTCATGCGGACTGAACAAATTAATAGTCTAAACCACGACAGAAGAAGTTAGGGCGAGGATTGCAGCTGCGTAAAATCGATTTATGCCCCCCCCCCCCCACACACACACACAGTGGAATAGTTTTCACTGACCGTCTTATCGATTTATGCCCCCCTCCCTATGGAATAGTTTTCACTGACCGTACGAAGACGGTTCTTCTGTGGCATTTTATTATGCCCCCGGAATCTAAGATTCTGGGGGGCATATAGTTTTTGGTCTGTCCGTCTGTTTGTCCGTTTGTCTGTTTGTCCGTTTGTCTGTTTGTCCGTTTGTCCGTTTGTCCGTCTGCAAAAACTTTAACATTGGGCATAACTTTTGAATGGTAAGTGGTACAGCTTTCATACTTCACATGTGCATTCCTTGTCACAAGACCTTTCAAGAGGTACCATAAATTTTGACCTCGTGACCTTCACCTTGAGATTTGACCTACTTTTGACCTCCTTTTTAAAAACTTTAACATTGGCTATAACTTTTGATTGGTAACTGATAGAGCTTTCATATTTTACATGTGCATTCCTTGTCACAAGCCCTTTCTATTGGTACTATAATTTTTGACCTCATGACCTTGACCTTGGCATTTGACTTACTTTTTAATAATTTTAACATTGGCCGTAACTTTTGATTGGTAAATGGTAGAGCTTTCATATTTCACATGTGCATTCCTTGTCACAAGACCTTTCTATGGGTACCATAATTTTTGACCTCATGACCTTGACCTTGACATTTGACCTACTTTTTAAAAAACTTTATCATTGGTCATAACTTTTGATTAGTAAATGGTAGGGCTTCCATATTTCACATGTGTATTCTTTTTATGCCCCCGGAATCTAAGAGATTCGGGGCATATAGTTTTTGGTCTGTCTGTCTGTTTGTCCGTTTGTTTGTCCGTTTGTCTGTCTACAAAAACCTTAACATTGGGCATAACTTTTGAATGGTAATATATAGAGATTTCATATTTCACATGTGTATACCTTATCACAAGACCTTTCCAGTGGTACCATAATTTTTGGTCTTGTGACCTTGAACTTGACCTTTGACCTATTTTTTTCAAAATTTTGATTGCTTAGTGATACTGCTTTCATATTTAACATGCGTTGTCCGGGGGCATCAGTGTTTCACAAACACATCTTGTTTGATTAATTGTTTGTTACTAGTTGTATGTCTCGCTTGTGTCTTTTTATTTTAGTTAGCCAGTTGGCCATTTTATTGGAAAGTAAGTGTCCTATTGGCTTTCCTCTGCTGTTGATTCCATTACGGTCTATTTTTGTTTGTGCTTCTTTCCCTTTTGTGTCTCTGATGGAAGGTGTAATTTAATTGTATCGATTCTTGATCATTGCTTTACTTCTCAGCAAACATTTAAGTATACTATGCAGGATATCAACACTCACCTTCACTTTCAGTGTGGTACAAACAAGCATTTATGACATAAGTAAAAGAGTAAAACACAGTATGAGGTAAAGAAATGGATTTACGTAACTAAAAATTAATTAATATACATTACTGAGGAAATTATCAGACTCACCAACAACACAGCAAAAGCACCTACTCGAAACGGCCAGTAACAATTACTGGCGGGCTTAAGTATACTTTACGGGATCCCAACTTTCACCCTCAGGGTCTGAGTTCGCTTTTATGACAAACGCTTTCTGATCTTTTGAACACAAAATCTCCATTGCCGCTCCATGTGTACTGCATTGGTGTATCTTCCAATAAGTCTGAGAGAAAAAGCTCTTCCCACAACAAACGTGTGTTTTCGCGTATGTTCGTTTAGTTTTTTTTCAATCTTAAGTCTTTACTACATGTCTTGCATTCGGAAGCCATTTGGAAAAAAAGGAATACATTATGTATCAGCGAAAATGTATTTTCCATGACCAACATCACGTGAATTTCCATCGTGTTGTTGCGAGATGTTGAAAAGCATTATCAGTATGGTGTTTACGTTATCACAATTGTGGAAATTACCGTAAACTTTACCTTCCCGATTTTGTACCGTGAACTGGATCATTTTATAAAACTTTGCATACCAGGCAAACAAATGGTGTACCGGTGTTAACTGTTACATGGAAACATGCTAGAGGTAATTTTTGCAATTTTGGATGCGGTAGGATCATCTAAAACACTATTTGCAATAAATTAAAGATTTCTCTTGTTTGCCGTGGTCTTTATCACGATCTGTAGGCCTATGGGGAAAACTTTGGGCGAGCATTTCTCGAAAACCAGGCAGTATCTGCCTTCAAAGCAAACGTCATAAAATCGGAAGTTGAGCAGAGTACTTTGGTATATGACTCGTAAAAATGCGTGCTGTAATAACCAAAATATCGGGGAAAAACCGTACCTGAAGCGAGCGATTTCCCTCATAAAATTCCGTTTACTATATCAACTGGTCACGTGGGTTCCCCACCCTGTCAACGCTGTGATTAGAGCCGCCTTGCTCGGGTTACATTTGGGAAGCCATGTTCTGCATGGGAGGTCTAATCTTGAAAGGGGGCCGTTAAACCAAAAACAATACAATTTTGGACCGTCTGGCTTGGTTGATTTCTAATTTAATTCCCCTCCCCACTAGAAAGATACCTGTTTTGATTTAATGAAAGTATAATAAAGGTACGGCACCTGTTCATTCAGTTTTAATGCCACACTTCAAAATATATTCTAACGGTATAAGGAATTATTATTCTTAGTAAATAAAAGAAAAAAATAACCTTTTTTTTTCGACCAGAACGTAAACAAAAAAGTAGTTCCGGCACGCTACAGTGAAATGATATAAATGGTATCAATCACATGTGAAATGATACGAAATCATTTCACTTGTGATTGATATCATTTTTATTTGTTTCAGATATGCAGTGATTTCACTGCTTAGTATAAAATAAAATATATTGCAATCAAAGTCTATGTTGAAGTAATAAGATGCTAAATTGCTCAGGCGCTCATTCCGGGGACTCAAATATCTGTACCGAATACGACTAACGAAATCCATTGACACAAGAAATCCTACTGTCAGTTGATATGCATCTATTTGAAGCAAGCTCTAGATGCAATTATTTGCCTGAACCAAGAAAGAACCAAGGGCGAGGATTGTGACCATGTAAAATCGATTTAAGTACCCCAACCACCACCAGCCCCCACCCCCCCCCCCGACCAGGACAAAAAAAAGCAATGTTTTACTGACCGTTCCAATGTAGTTCATTATTGTTATAGTTCGTGTTTGCATGTATGTATTGCTAAACTCCGTTCAGAA
This sequence comes from Lucinisca nassula, assembly GCA_963580285.1. Classification (NCBI taxonomy): domain Eukaryota; kingdom Metazoa; phylum Mollusca; class Bivalvia; order Lucinida; family Lucinidae; genus Lucinisca; species Lucinisca nassula. Next base: position 38,112,766 of record OY757013.1, read on the forward strand.
AATCTGAATCATCGATTTTTTCGTTTCTTCCTTTTAATACTCTTTTTAGCCCATACATCACTATGGGAAAGTTTTAGACCTGACCCTCCGCCGACTTCTCCAGCAAGCCGCATGCCTCTGCGACAGTCAGGAAAGGCTGTGATTATTTGGAGAAAATTGCAAAACAAAGAAATGAGACCACAGACTAAGTCCATTTGACGATGATTGTCAGGTGAAATAATAAATATTCAAATACATGTGACACACTATATAAATAGATATGCAATTACGACACACTTTACATTCGAATGGCCAGATAGAGGCTCACTATGAGTGACATGGAGCCTCTAGCAAGGTCATTCTTCTTGATACGTTTTCTTAGTCCTTTCGGCCACCTGTCTATAGGTCAGTCATTTTAAAATTCGATTGGAAGACAAGTTCAGACGGGACCTCTATTGGATGGGGGAACGGATATTTGGTCCAGTCCTTCGGGTGAAATGACCATGATGGCCGCTACGCCCATGTATGGTCAAACACTTTGAAACTCATCTTGTCTGGAATCAAACTGTCAGCGGTATTTGAAATAGGTATGCAGTCTTGACTCCGCATGGTTTCGTTTCCAAACGAAGATCATATTGTTAACAGAGGTCACATGGGAGACTTGGTCGTTGTTGCATGGCTGGATAGATGGATAAGGATGAGGATGATAAAAAGGATGAGGATGGCTGGCTGGATGGATGCTGTATGTATGCATGTATGTATGTATGCATGTATGTGTGTGTGTGTGTGTGTGTGTGTGTGTGTGTGTGTGTGTGTGTGTGTGTGTGTGTGTGTGTGTGTCGTTCGAGCGAAATGACTTGGCAAAAATATTAACCGTTACGAGACGATGTGTCGCGCGTAAGGCCCAGGATGGTTCCTTCGAGGTAGGGGTCATTCTTAGAGGTCAAAGGTTAAAAAGCGATTGTTTTCGTGTCCGGGCAAAAACTTCCTTATGACTGGATGGATTTCCAAAAAAACGTTAATGATAATCATTATAAGACTATGTGTCACGCGAATGGCCCAAGTCAGTACCTCCAAAGTCATGGTCCTACTTAGAAGTCAAAGGTCAAAAAGGTGTTTTATCATGTCCGATCAATAACTTTTATTATTATTTTTAAAATTACATGGCAGAAATGTAAAACCATCGAAAGACGATGGGTCGTGCGCAAGACATATGTCGGTCAAAGTCATACTTGGAGGTCAAATGTCAAATAAAAGGCATTTTCCGTGTCCAGTCAGTAGCAATCGTATTTGTTAACCATCCTCAGAAGTTTTTTGTGGCTTGCTAGACCCAGGTGGATGCCACCAAGGCCAAGGTCATCTTTAGAGATCAAATATCAAAAAAGGTCTTTTTGAGTCCTGTCAATAATTTTCGTATTCCTGCATGGATTTTAAATCACCTGGCCAAAATATTAATCATTATCAGATGATGAGGCATACGTAAAACTCAGGTCCGTAGCTCAAAGATGAGGTCATAAATGTTTTCCTCGCACAGACTATACATAACACTCATTTCTGTGTCCAATTTCATATGGCGGGGCATCCGTGTCCTATGGTCGCAATTCTAGTTTCTTTCTTCTTTTTCTCTATCCCATCTTTCGATGGTACCTTTGTCGGAAAACGGCTTAGGATGAACGGCTCTACTATGCTCGGCCGTTGACCACCGGTTGTTATCTGGGCGGGGGTGGGGGTGCGATCTCACATCAGTACTTGTAACTGGCCATCCCGACGAGGCTTTAACAGTTGACCACAAGGCATAGCATTCACTGTCGTAACAAATTATTTATCACTGTTTCGCTCACCTTCGTGCGTATTAGAGAGAGAGAGAGAGAGAGAGAGAGAGAGAGAGAGAGAGAGAGAGAGAGACGAATATAAAGGGTTCGCAAAAATGCTTTTCGTGTGCAATTTATTCCAAGGCCGAAAAAAGCCATTGTACTTTGAATTTCAGAATAAAGTTGCACTGGTGTATACATATGACTCTTAAAAGAATTTCTGTAGCTCATACGCCAGTTCCGCCCCGCCCATCGGGGCCTGAAGATAAAGATTGGCTGCATGATGTTTCCACGCAGAGCTGATACCTACCCGCACATGAGTACTGGTGAACCGCTTAGAGAATCTAACCCTACCCAGGCAAAGCGGTGCGAGTCGGAACGTCCTTGCTTATAAATCTAATCAGTTTCAGTGGGCGCCAGGGCCTGAGATGTCATTTCATCTCAAGGTCGGGTAAAAGTCCCACAAAATTGGAAGCAACGTCTCCAAAATGACCTTTACAGTGTTGACGGGGACGTTAAATCTCAAAACAAACAAACCAACAAATCATACGCCAGTCTGTGGCAGTCCTTTAAGTTTAAACTATACAAGAAAACAGTCTGAGGAATAGCCAAATCACCCGCCTCACTTAGTATCAGGGCTCAACCTTGTGACCTTGGCCTTGAGCTGGCATGGTCTATTTCAGGATACTGCATATCAGCTCAGTGAGGGAGTATATTTCACAAGACCTTAATGAAAATCCTTCCATGGGTAAATGAGATGTGGAACGGACACAAAATTCCAAGTTTCAAACTCGTGACATTCACTTGTGAACTTGTGGTGTATTCCTTGCTTCCAAAGGATAACCCTTTTATAGAACATATTGACCTTGAGTTGGTATGGTTTATTTATAGGATCTGCACATCAGCTCACTTAGAGTGATATTTGATGAAAGTTTAATGAAAATCTTTCCAGGGGAAAAGGAGATATGGAACGCACACAAAATTCGAAGTGTCAAACTCTTTACCTTCAACTGTGACCTTGACCTTGAGTCGGCATGATTTATTTATGTGTTCTGCACATCAGCTCACTAAGGGGGACATTTGACCAAAGTGTAATGAAAACCCTTTCAAGGGTAAAGGAGATATTAAACGGACACAAAATTCAAAGTTTCAAACTCGTGACCTTCCAGTGTGACCTTGACCTTGAGTCGGCATTGTTTTATATATGGGTTCTGCACATCAGCTCACTAAGGGGGACATTTGACCAAAGTATAATTAAAATCCTTTCAAGGGTAAAGGAAATATTAAACAGACACAAAATTCAAAGTTTCAAACTCTTGACCTTCCAATGTGACCTTGGCCTTGAGTCGGCATGGTTTACTTATGGGTTCTGCACATCAGTTCACTAAGGGGGATAATTGGCTAGAGTTTGATGAGAATCCTTGCAGGGTTAAAGGATGTATGGAACGGACACAACATTCAAAGTTTCAAACTCATGATCTTCAGATGTGACCTTGATCTTGAGTCAGCATGGTTCATTTATGGGCCCTGTACACCAGCTCACTCAAAAGAGTATTTGACCAAAGGTTAATGAAAATCCTTCAAAGGGTAAAGAAGATATGGAACGCATACAAAATTAAAAAAAAAACATCTAAGTTGTGAACTGTGACCTTGACCTTAAGTCGGCATGGTTCATTTATGAGTTCTGCACATCAGCTCAATAAGACGAATAATTGACTAACGTTTAATGAAAATCTATCAAAGGGTTCAGGAGATATGGAGCGGACAAGAAAGTGTTACGGACAGACAGACGGACAGATGGACGGATGGACGGAAGGACAGACGGGCAGACGAAGGACATTCCTATAATCCCCGTTCCACTTCGCTGCGGGGGATAAAAAATGCGATGTACTGTCAACAGTGGTCAAAAAATTATACCGATATCAGACGTGGTGTCACAGCTAATGATTTTCCATGAAGTGATCGTGCAAATAAACCATATACGCCCTTGTACTTTACAAGAGTAGTAACCACTTCCATATATGGTTTAAATAGGTGTGTCGAACCTGTCAAAATGTCTTAGTCTGTGAAAGGAAATTTTGATTTTGCAATTTTCTCCAAATAATCACAGCCTTTCCTGGTTGCCACAGAGGCATACGACTTGCTGGAGAAATCGGCGGAGGGTCAGGTCTAAAACTTTCCCATAGTGATGCATGGGCTATATCGAGTATTAACAGCAAGAAACGAAAAAATCGATGATTCAGATTTTCTGAACGGAGTTTAATATATTTTTATTTTGGATGGCCGTTTGGCCATTTCTTGGGAAAACAGCTTTTCTTTTGGCATTCCGCTTGTGTCGTTTTCATTATGGTTTAGTTCTTGCATGTTGGTGTTTTCTTCCATGGGAGTTGTGAGGTAATGATCATTGCCTTCACTTCTATTTTTCTACAATTTCGGAGGAGAGGCTTACCCTTTTCGTACCAAATGGAATCTTCCTCCTTATATATAGCAGGAGTCCATTTCAAAATTTAGGGGTGTCAGGTTGTGTTTTCTTCTAAATTGATTAGGAAAATGGCTAAACTTTTAGCAAACAGTGGAGGCCCTGATCAGACGCCGCGTTCTGCGGAGTCTGATCTGGGCCTGCACTGTTTGCCAACCACCCGTTTTGGTGTTTCTGGTATTAAATGGGTTAATATACATGCATATGCAACGTGTCATATCAAAACTGTGTTGACATAGTCACGGTTGTTTCATTTGCCAAACTTTCATGATGTTTGATTGTTTATATATAAATGAAATATTTTGAAACTGGTTTGGTCTGAAATATTTATTAATGCGGAGTTTTCTGAAAATAGCTTATGTTCCTATATTGGATCATCCGGCCTTGTAATCAGCACCTGGCTTTCTTCTTTTCCCCGTAAGGGTTAAAGTCTCTGTATGGGGTAATCGACCTCGTAAGTCGTATTCGGCACAAAAATTTCAGTTTTGGGAACAAACGCATGGAACATTTACTATTTTATGTATTTCAGCGTAGACGTAGTTTGCTTTACTTCTTGTTAATTAAGTATTTCATAGCCCAGATAGTTATATGCCTACTGGAAAAGGTCATCACAGGAATATCGGACTACCCTTCTTCGGGTGAAATTAAATTAAAAATAAGCTGCTTGTTCTTTTTTGTCTTTTATTTTTATTTTTATTTTTTTTTTGTGGGGGGGGGGGGGGGTTGATTTTTTTTTCAAGTCCACAATTATCTTTTCCGACGCAGAAATGGAAGTTGTTGGGAATCGCATTGTCCGATCTGTCTAAATATTTCTATTAAATTAACCTTCATCCAGCTGCATAAATTAATTTAGCCACACACATTTCTGACTTTCACCCTATCAGATTACTTGATGTAATTTATTCATTCAGATTTGCAAACTGAATGACAAACAGTATATATCCTGATCAGAAGCCATCTGATCTGGATCTGCTCTGTTTCAAAAGTATCGGTTGTCATACACAGCGGGATAAGGAAGGGTTAACTAAAATCAATAAATCGGAAGAACTACATTCGCAGTATTATACGAGTCATGGCCGGAAGCTCGCGTAAAGATTTTGAGTGTATAACCACCATCTACTCCTTACGAGATTACCAAGAGGCCGCGTCATGCGGGCTCAGATCTTCCTTTGTACCATGTACTTTAAATGGAATGACTGGCATGTATTGGTAAAAGTGCAGTCATTTGTTCGATTTGCTGTCAATCGACTCAAAATTACTACGCACAGTAGATTTATGTGTTGTTGTCTACGTTACTGTCACTGATTTGCACGAAATCCTCGTAACGCGCTATTCATTAGAGTGGCATGAATGGTACGAAAGTGGTGTGTAAAGAGGATGGGTTAACCCATCGCATGCGGAAACCCCGTAAAGGGGTACCTTGGCAAACAGTGCAGGCCCAGATCAGACGCCGCAGATCGCGGCGTCTGATCAGGGTCTTCACTATTAGCTAACACAATTTTCCTTCAACAATAGAATAAAAATGAAGAAAATAGGCCTGGCACCCCTTATATGATAAATGGACTTGTTCAACATATAGCAATGGAGGAGTCCACTAGTAAACAACGGGCTAATAGCCTAGGCCCAAGCTATGAGTTTAAGGTTTTTAACAAAGATGTTCTCCTCCTGGGCCCAGTTGTTCAAAGCATCGTTAGCTTAACGAGCTCGTTAGCGGTCAAATTGTTAACTACAAGTATTCTAGCACATTTAATACCTAAAATTTTGTTATTTTTTTTTTTGAAAAAATGTGAGCAGCTTTTGCATCTGCAAAAGCTGCTCACATTTTTTTCTGCAAAAATCAAAGTACATTTGCCATAATAAATGATCAAAGTTTAAACGATACGTTAACTAACGACGTCGTTAGTTTTGAACAACTGGCCCCTGTACTCTTTTAATGCACATATAAAGTCCCATACCTTATGGAAACTCACTGATCACTCGGGTCATATGTGAGAACGGAAGGTCAGGTGGTTTTTCTCCGGGTACTCCGGTTTTCGCCCACCTCTGATTAACGGTCGGCTCGATATGAGTGAAATAATCTTGGAAGGGCCGTAAAACCAAAAAAAAAAGAAAAAAGAAAAGACTCACTGATCAGCTAAATGAGTGAGAAACCCTTTTGCTAATGAAAGCTTTTATGTAGACCTCTAAAAAACACGCCTATATAATTCTGACCCCACTTTTATACAGTCAAACTAGGGTTTGCCGGGGGGTAAACATTATTTTTCTTTTTTCTGCTTTAGAATATAGATTGTAGATACCCGCTAGAACCACCTCGATGTGGCGGTTCTAACGTGTACCCACAGTCTATATATTTTTTCTTATTTCTGCTTTAGAATATAGATTTTGGGTACTCGCTAGAACCGCCTCGATGAGTCAGTTCCAACGTGTACCCATAGTCTATATTCTGAGTAGAAATAAGAAAAATATGACAATTTTTCATTTTAAAATATTCAATTTTCCTGCGGTAAAATTTACAATGTATTTGTATAGGCGTATTTTCGTCTTATAGTGACTAAGGGAGCTACCTGTATGGATTCATGCGCCTTCAGTGAATGCTTTACCCTTTTTGTATCATAAACCCTGAAAATAGTATTTGGCAAGCAGTACATGCCCAGATCAGACGCCGCAAACGAACGCGGATCCTGTCCTTATCAGACACTACACTGTTTGCAAAATGTTAAGCCAATTTCCAGAAAACACAACCTGTCACCCCTAAATTGTGAAATGGACTTGTGCTATATATAAGCAGAAAGATTTCATTTGGTACAAAATGGATAAAAGAACAGGAATTTGCCGAGTTAATAGCCTATACTCAAAGATAATAGAGACACCGGTGTTCGCCGCCGCCGATCGGGGCTTGGAGAAATAGATTGAGCTGCATGGTGTTTCCACGCATAGCTGAATCTACCACACAGGACTACTGGTAAACCGCTTAGAAGGACTCAACCTGCCCAGGCAAAGCGGTGTCAGTCAGATCGTCCAATGCATATAAGCCCTCTGGTTTCATTAGGCGACAGGGCTTGAGATGTCATTTTATCTCCATGTCGGGCAAAAGTCCCACCAAATTGGAAGCAATGTCTCCAAACTAACCTAAATAGTGTTGACGGGGACATTAAACCGCAATTCAAACAAGAGACACTGGTGCTATCGGTGCTTTGATTAAGGTAAGGTCACGATACCCAGCATGATAATATAAAAAATATGCAACATCAGCACTTGTTTTTTGTAAGGGATGGAAATTGACAATATATTTTGACGTTTTGTAATACTTCTGTCAATGTTACTTCTTTAACCCATTTATGTCGAGCGTCTCCAAAAAGGGACAATGGCAAACGGTGTCTGTTCAGTGTCTCCACGGTTTGCCTAAAATGACAGGGCTTTTTGTGTGCTTTTGTTTAGGTAACACATACCATAAATGAAATAAATCTGACACCCCTTAAAGTATTGGACCGGTCAAAACCTGTAAAGTAGAAGATTTGCATAAATGGGTCAACATAAACTTCTTATGAAAATTCAGTCTTTTGGAATTAGAATTGTAGTTTTCAAAAGACAATTAACATGTTGAAATAGTTAACATTTCAATCTTGTAGACTGATAAAGGTCAACTATTCCTTACAGATATGTTTTTGTCCTGTCTGAGCAGTGAGGACTGTGAGGTTTATAGGTTATTGACTTTATATTGTGAAATATTCGGCACGAGTTCATATGGCGATGGACGCACGAGCTTGCGAGTGCGTCTTCGCCATATGAACGAGTGCCGAATATTTCACAATATA